>JAUMHG010000032.1:2196679-2217581 GCA_032359395.1 Enteromius anoplus
AGCATAAATAATAACCAGAAATGTTTCTTGAGCAGCAATTATTTCTGAAGATCAGGTGACATAGAAAACAGATAGAAAGCAGCTATTCTAAGTTATAATAATACTTTAAAATATTACTACTTGTACTGTATTTCTTTTTTTCATTCAATAAATGCAGCCTTACAGAACATTAGAGACTGCATTCAAAAACATTGATCTAAAACTGTTGAACGGTAGTACACACTTCAAATAATATAATTCTTAATACAAACTATAAACCTGCAATGGTTCAATAAATAATATCATTCTGAGGAGTATAACAGGCTATATTCAGCAGAAGAGCATGTCGCACTGCAGGACTCGCAGTGAAATTGCGTGTCAACGCTTTAAACTTTAATAATTCAATAATTGCTGCGTCCAGCTGAGCAGTGACAATGAGATGATGCGCGCTTCTCTCTGTGTTTTGACATTTGCGGCTAAACATAAAAGAAAGTTTCTTTGCAAAAGAAGATATTTGTCAGAGGGAGCCAGAGGTGATAAATATTTGACTGTGGTTTCCAGGCGTGTATTAAGAGGTGGTTTCACAGAGCAGGGCAGCGATCATGATGCAGCTCTTCTGAGAGGCCAGGTGCGCAAGCTTCAGGAAGACTGTCAGCCATTAAAGCACGTGACAGAATAACAGACGGGAAAGAGCACAAAAAAACACACAGAGACACGGTTAACTTTAGCTGATGAGAGACTGCACATACACACACAACTGTGTGTAGCTATCTTTGTGAGGACATACATTAACACAATGTAATCTCTAGCTCCTGACCTTAACCCTACCCATCAGAACTAAGTGCTTTACCTAAACCATTACCTTAAACCTACCCTTCACCCAATTATAACCTGACCCCAAAAATCAAGTCTTGACCCTCAAACTGGCTCCCAGAAAGTGAGGATCGGTCAAAATGTCCTCACTTTACAAAACTGTCCCCACTCTGATGATCTAAAACTCAACCGTGCCCTCACAAAGATAGCTGTACAAGTACACACACACACACCCCACTCTGATGCAGACTGAACTTTCATCATGCTGCGCTCTAGTGGCCTGTAGTGAGGAATTGCTTTGGAATCACCCCAACCATTGCTAATTTTTTTTTGTATTTTATTATTATTATTGATTTTTTTTTTTATTTGATAGAGTTTAAATGAACATCATATATTTGAAATAGAAATCTTTTTAAATCGTTTTTTTTTTTTGGTTCGGTTAGACTTTTAATCACAAATATTTGAATGGTAGCGTCACAAAATAGAAATTAAATAAAAGAATAATAATAAAAGAAAAAATAAAACAAGTAAAAAGTGTTTCAATACTATCAAACTAAAGTAAAGTACAGGCACATGGCTTTTCTTACCACAGCTATGCTGATGACACACAGCTCTAACTTTCATTTCAACCAGATGACCCAACGGTAGCCGCACAGATCTCAGGCTGCTTGGCGGACATCTCGGAGTGGATGAAAGATCATCATCTACAGCTCAACCTGGCAAAGACTGAGCTCCTCATTTTCCCTGCAACTCCAACTATACAGCATGATTTCACCATCCATTTAGGTACATTAACAATTACCCTATCAGGTTCTGCCAGAAATCTTGGTGTTATCTTTGATGACCACCTCACCTTCAAAGACCATATTGCTAAAACTGCCCTATCTTGCAGGTTTGCCCTACACAACATTAGAAAGATCAGGCCCTTTGTTACAGAGCAGGCCACACAACTTCTTACCCAGGCCCTGGTCATCTCTAGGCTGGACTACTGCAATGCTCTTCTAGCCAGTCTTCCTTCATGCAGAATCAAATCTCTTCAAATGATTCAGAACACAGCATTACGACTGGTCTTCAACGAGCCCAAAAGGGCCAATTTCACACCTCGGGCTCGGCGCCCGCTTACTTTCAGCCACTTTACCCTACTCTTTCTTTTCCTTCTAGCCTGTACTTATTTAAACATTGCCTGTTATATGGGATTATGAGCACTTCCTAAGTCATTTTGCCTCTTTACGACTAATTGATTAATGTTTTCCCCACCTGTAAGTCGATTTGGATAAAAGCGTCTGCTAAATGAATAAATGTAAATGTAAGTGTAATTATTATAAGTAATATATTACACCAAGTCAGCACACAAACATTCATAATTCAAAGGAAGTGACTTGGGAGGACCAGTCCTTCCAAGGAAGTATCCTTGACATTGAGAAACACCCTCAGTAACTCCGCCCTTGCCATTAGTGTTGATTCTCCGCCAGCTGTGTGTTCCAGGTGTCCCTCGTTATGTCCTTGATTGTTTGTGTATTTAATCTATGCCCCATGTCCTGTATCTTTGTCAGTCGGTAATGTTGCAAAGTGTATGTGGTTCGTTTCGTTGCTTTGTTCAGTCTCTCCGTGTTTTTAATTCAATGTTCGGTTATAGGTAACTTCTGCCTTTGTGTTTTCCGTGTCCGCTGGAAAAGCTTTTGACTCGCTTCACCACAGCGTGTACGTTACAATAACATGATAATCAGTTTCCCACTGAATAAACACAGCTCCACTTCATGAGTAGTTTTTGACAGATGACATTTAATTCATTTGACATCTGACATTCAAATCACTATTGGGTCGCCACCATGTTGACAACCTAACTTCCAGAGTACATCTCAGACGCCATCGATACAGGAAACCAAAGCATGGCTGAAAACTAAGAGCATTAAACGACAGCTTACAAAAGCGTTCAAGTCAGTCTTCATATGTTTATTTGAGCGAGCACAATGCTGTGGGACAGTCTGACATGTAAACTAGCACAATTACTGGAGGCGCGAGAGAAACACTGCTCTACAGAGATGAGCACAGGCACCGCTTGCTCTCCTCTCACCGCTCCGTACAGTAGATAAATATATACACAACAGTATCTAGCATGTTTATCTGAATGCTACACAGAACCAACAGACATGAGTGAAGTGATAGCAACACAGAACGAGTGTGAGGAGAGATGCTGTACTGTTACCGTTTACACTGTGAGAGTAAATAGATGTGATATTAGCAAAGGTGACTTCATACTTTGGTCACCAAACGATTAAACGGTGGTCACACTGACATTGACCATGAGCTCACTTAGGGTCAGGGTGATTCCGGTTGGGTGAGTAGAAATGAAGGAAAAAGTCAGGGTCATAGTTCAACCTCAAAAAAAGAAGAAGAAAAAAAAACAGGACAGTTTTTGATATAACTCCTATCGGATAAGTCTGAAAAAAGAAAGTCACATACACCTAGGATGCTTCGAGGGTGAGTCAAACACAGGCTAATTTTGTAACGGGTCGGGGTATATTATTGTCCCATTCCTGGGAAATTTGTCTTGGACACCAACTTTTTCACAAATTTCTCGTGAACACAGTGCATAACATACTGTGAATTAGAATAAAACAACACTCCAAAGAGAACAAAAGCTTGCTGTAGCCAAATCTCAGTTTTGAGATTTCCTATTTAAAATTTTGACCGCAGCTGGCACACATGAATTTTAATAACCATTAGATTCTTTCTCTTTCTAGATTAGATTAATTCTCATTCTCAGTTGTGATTGTTATACAGTACCGATACAGTATTCATAATAAAACTACTACTATTATTACCTACTGTTATCTATTAGGGAAGGAACAATTACCGGTTTGATGACAAATCATGATAAAATTCCCCACAGTTACTAGTAGCGTTTCATTTTTGAATGATCACTAAAACCGCTTTCGATTATTACACGATTTGAACAAATGAGAATAAGTTAATTCTGTCCTGCATTAGGCAGTTTTCAGTAACATATCAGTCCCATGTGCACATGCGCTGAATGTTTTGACTGTCTTCAAAAAAGATTGACGGCATTTGGTTTTCAATTTTGCTCCATGCATTACCTTTCAAAAGTGTTTAAAAGTAGTGTTAAGCTGCGTTCACACCGGACACGAATGAAGCGTCAAGCGCGAGTGATTAACATGTTAAGTCAATGCAAAGACGCGATTAGACATCCTGCGGTACGATTCGCGCAAATTAAGTGGTGCGTATGGCGCGATTCGCGCACTTAGCGCGTGAAACTTTGGCGAAAATTCACGCCGTGTTAACCAATCAGGAGCTTGCTCTAGTAGTGAAGTGATTACTACATAGCAAGCGAGACGAGACAGAATTCCAAAACTATGGAGGACAAAATCTTCGTCGCTGTATGATACATCTTCGTATTTTCATAGAAACAGGAACAAAAAGGAGATAAATAATAGATTCACAAAACCAAAGTTTGCCTATGAGATATACCCAAAACGAATTTCACCTCTTGTTTAACCACTACAGAGACATCAGGAGGCAGCGGCAAGTGTCAGAATTACTAGCCGCGGTGAGGCTGCCCTCGGCGGATACATGAGCACTGAGCACTCGGTGTTCACGTGGAGCTCACGGCTCCGAAATCGGCGAAGCAAACTTTTAAATAGGCGCTCTCTTTTTAAAAAAAAAAAAAAGATTTGTGTTTTAAACAACTACATTCTCACCTGAAATACTGCATTTTATGGCACAATAACAACAATATTTTGAAAATCTGGCAGAAGCCCCTATAATGACACAAATTCGCATCTGTTGTTAGGTTAATTTGCACGCGCGAATGAAACGAGTAACCTCAAAATGTTCAAGCGTCCAACTACGCGCGATTAATTCACGTCTGTTGTGAACATACCTTTAGTCTGCTTCATAAGCGCCACCTGCTGTCAGAGCGGGGATTTACAGAGACATTTGCCATTTTATTTGTCGTCTGTTGATTTTAAATATAAAATTTGGTGAAACAATTTAAGTGTCAGTACTTTTTGAAAATGTCCATTTTTTTTTAAATACCATAATAATACGGATAACCGTGATACTGTTTGAATCATGATAAGAAATCGGTACTGTATATTCAATTGGCACAAAACAAAAACATGTTTTTAAGCATTCTCAATAATATCAATGCAGCCTCTGTGAAGTATTTTTTCCCCAGAAAAATGCAGTGATTCTAAACCTTTGAGTGCTATTATAGGATCATTTTGCAATTATTTCCTTTTTTCGGAATTCATTCACTATCTCTCCTCCGTGGAATACAGGAGGAGGTATTTGGAAGAAATAATTTGGTACGTGTTGCCACTTAATGTTATAGACAAAGACACACAGATAGATAGGCAAATATGCACAAGGTAATGAAAATGAAAATTTCTTTTTCTATTATAGCCATACGAATTGTGAGGGGAAAAGAGCATTATTGGCATAATGCAAAAAAACTAATTACAAAACAAATTACATTTAAGGTGAACTATGACCTGGATAAGTTATAGTGAGATTCACCCAGTTAGTCTTTAGACTCTCTAGTAACGCTCCGTGAACCAGAAGACTGAAGCCAGCAACAGGAGATCCGGTTCCTCTTCCTCAAATGTCCTGCAGAACTTTACGTCAGCATGACTGTTTTAACTGCCATCTTCTTGATTGCTAGAATTAACCCAGCTCGCATGTTTATTGTAAGGACAAAGAGCTTTATTTAGCGTGTGACGTCGACTTCGCCTAATTGTGGGGCATCACTAAAGACGCAATGAACTCTGCGAAATGTCCAAAGGAGCCATCGTGAGAAGATTCCGATTTGACTAGATCCTTTCGAGACGCGCGTTGTGGATGTCAACAGGATGCCCCTCTTTTATCAGTAGGGTCAAAGTGCAAATGTCTTTGGCAGCTGTGTTGGCATTGAAGGAGTCTTCAGTTACTGACGCCCTCGTCGACCGCGTCAGCCACATCTGCACCGCCATCCAGACTTCCTCTCGCTCGCCAGATCTTCACTGTGCGGTCACTGCAGGGTGAAGTCAGAATAAACAAGTGCAATGGAATTAGAAAAAGAGTTAAATAATAGTTATCTTTATTTATACCTTTAAAGCATCTTACTTTGAAATCAGAGAGCCCTCATTTCAACAGCTATTGTTGTAAAACAAATTCAGAGCAAATGACCTAGTTCGGCTCCAGCATGCACTATTTAGTTCTCAATTAGAACCAGTCCTGGATTCCCAGTCGCAGTCTGATGCATGTGTGTGTGTTCAACTCACTCTGATGCAGTAAACAGATGGCTGCTGTTGGTGGAGATGCTGTTGATGGGGCTCTCGTGGCCTTTGAGTTCTCCCAGCGGACTCAGGGTGTCCGTGTGCCAGAGTTTGAGAACTCCTCCTCTACAGCCGCTCAGCAGCATGGGAGACGCAGGCACGACGCCCAGAGCACAAACCCAGTCACGATGAGCGTTGGGTACCTGCTATAGGACAACCAACATGTCAACTCGTCAAATCCTGGACAAACACAAACACAGTTTGAGCCCTTATTGATTCACTTCCTGATGAGGTAATTAGCCTCTTCCCGATCTCATCCTCAGCCCTGATTAATCATCTGATTGGCTAAATGTCCTTGTGGAAGTTCCTGCACTTGCATTATAATGTTGTTAGAGTGTCTCCAAGACATATTTAGACGGTTAAGCAACACTTTAGAATAAATGTGAATTTTGTATGTGTTTGTGTGTCATAATTATTATTTTGTACTCACAACAACTTAAAATGAATATAAAAACTTCTTAAAATCTGTTAAAGATTTTTTATTGCCTTAAAATATTTGAAGGAACCCTGAGGAGTAAGCATATAGTATATATATCATGTAACAGATCTAGAGAGGTGGTGCTGGGGGAGGTGGAGGGTTTCAGATGAATCTCAAAAGGCATTTGCAGCAAAATCAGCAAATTAGCTTGTGCTATGTATACGAGTTATAATTCCAATCAGATTGTGAAATATTATACTATTATATTATACCTGCAGTAGGTCCTTGCGGGTCAGGTCCCATTTCTTAATGCCGTTGTCTCTGGAGCCGCTAAACAGACAATCTCCCTGAACCACCAGGGACTCGATGCCATCGTAGTGGGGGGGCTCGAAGTTATGAGTGGGGCTAATACTACCCACAGCACCCTCTGTCACATCAAACATCTGCAAAAACAAGTGACACATGAAACACAAGATATGTACTGAGATTTCAAGTTACAGGGACCATAAATGATCAGTATAAAGGCAGCTGCATGCAGCATTAGTATATCATGTAACAGGAAGTGGACATGACATGTATTTTCATACTGCATGTCACATTGTCAGACCTAATAGATATGTTAGATAATCTGTTATAAAAAAAAAAGAGCATGATTTTTAAGCATTAAATGTGTATCCTAGCTTGTTCTAAGATTGTGATCTTCCAATAAATGTCTTACAACTTTTTTAAATAATCGAATTAATAAATATTAGCAAATTGCATTTCGTGATTTATTTTAATTAGTGACATCAAATGATTCATCTTGATTAACTGCATTCAAAATAAACTTTTTTGTTCACATAATATATGAGTGTCTACTGTGTATATTTATTATCTATAAAAATAAATACACATATACAGAACATATTTACATAACATACTGTATTTTGAGTGTGTGTTTATTTATACATATAAATATACACAGTAGACGCTCATATATTATGCAAACAAAAATGTTTATTTTGAATGCAGTTACTCACAATGAATCATTTGATGTCACTAGTTTTAATACTTTTCTCCACAGAAATGCAACAAATGCATTTTCGATAAGGTCAGGCACAAACATAACTTTGTCCGCGCGTTTTGACAGTTCTACTTAGACTCTGGCACAAGCTGTTAGTAAATCTGGCCACTGGAATTTTGGTAACGGGGATGAAGATAATAATACACAAAAAATGAAAAGCGCTCATAACTTCCTTAAACTTAAATTGAATTTCAGACTTTGTTTTGTCTCTTAATTGTGGAAAGTGCCAGCTAACGTTTTCAAAATGACCACTGCACCTTGATGTAGTGATCCTTGGAGCCTGTGATAACTAGATCCTGCCCATTTCCAGTCTGATCAACAGTCAAGCACATAACCGGACCCAGATGACCCATCAGTTTGCCTGTACAAACGAATCTGAGAACGAGATGGAAAACGAGTGAAAAAATTAGATGCAGCTAATTTTTTAGAACTCTCCAGAGTAGGTGAAATAAATGAAGTTGGGCCGAACTTATACCTTCTCAGGTCCCACACACGAACAGAGTTGCCTGCGGCAACATAGAGAACAGTTCCAGACGGGTTCAGAAAGATCTGGTTGATCTGGTTCTCGCCAGCAGGGATGGTCATGGTGCGGTTCGTACTGGCTGCACATGTGTCTCCAGTGTTCACCAGACCCGATGATCTAAAGGTGGAAATGCACAATTACAGACAAATAACGGCTATTTAGAATTTAAGGAATACATTTTTTATTACTTTACCCCCAGTACTGCTTGAGACAATGGTTATTAAAAACGTAAAGCATCACAACTAATTTCAGTAATTAGAAACCCAATATTGTAATGTATTGTTATTCAATACTCTTTTTCAGTTCAGACCATTGTTGTTTTTTGTTTACTGCGCACCTATCTATTGCTGTCAGGTGTCATTTAAAAATAACTTTCCCAACATTTAAATTTCATATGTCTTCATATGTCATTTTAGAGTTACTGTAAAATATTTTATTGTCTCCCAAATATATTGCTAAATATATTGACAAGCATTTATATTTAAGAAAAGTTTTCTTTAATCTGGTTTACACAGAAATTTTTATGCTGTTGTCTTTAGCTATATTTCTAATTACATCTTTGTAACATTTCCAATTAATTACATTTGTCGCTAGGTTAGACAGGAACTCACGTGAGTGTCCGGATGCACTTTGCAGAGTCGCGGATGTCCCAGACTTTGATGTAGGAGGTGGAGACTGTGAAGACCAAGCTGGAGCTGTAACGCACAGATACCACATTGTTGGGGTGGCCGCCTAGAGACATGATCTCCTGTCCCGTGACCAGGTTCCACACCTTACAAGTCCGGTCTGAAAGAGGAAACAGTAAGAATAATTAGTCTAACCGTTATTATAAAACTGGCCCTAAGACGTACCAAAAACTGAAGGAACGGGAAGGGTTAATCAAATACTGTAACTCTTTGCTCTTAGTAACTCTGGAAGTGCCCTATCCTGGCTCACTTTCTAACCACCTCCCACATCTCCAGTACTGCCTCTGTTTCACACGGTGTTCCCCAGGGTTCTGCTCTTGGACCCTGACTCTTTGCCATGGCTTCAACTTCCATTGCTTAACAAACAACTTTACATCTGTTCTCAGCACACTGCTCCATTCCCCACAAACTCATCAGCTTGTATTGATAACGTGTGGATGATTAGTCATTTTTATTTCAAACGCAACACTCATAATCTGATCTACTTATATCAGTTTCGGTGCCGACAGTGCTAGAATGCTGGTTTGACTCCTTCAAATTTCTCTTTTATGGCCTTACCAACAAAGCAATAAATAAGCTCTAATTAATTCAGAACTCAGCAGCTAGGGTTCTCACATACCAATAATCTCCACATTATTTTTATTCTATGCAGACTACATAGGCTACCCACTCACTTACATATTCAATACAAAATTCTTCGTATCATCAAATTCACAAGCCTTCATGGTCTTGCCCCCACATATTTCTGATTTCATTCAAATATACAACCCAGTTTGCACACTTACTCTAGGTCCTCTGATTCTGGTCCATTGTTTTCCCTGCAGCACAAACTAAGCATTGTTTGGTGAAAGGGCCCTCTGTATCTCTACCTCCACACTCTGAAATTTTATTTCCTAAAACATCTGTGACCTTTTAACATTACATGACTTTAAAAACCCCCTCGAAACATATATATTTTTGTTCCACGTTTGTCTGATTCCTAACTTCATGACCTTCTTATGTTATGTTGTAAATACTTAGTGTATTGTTATTGTGTTGTCTCCTTGTCTGCTGTTGTGTTCACTAAAGCAACCTGGTTGGATGAGCACAACAAAATCATGCTAGCATAAACTATATAATGAATGTTGAACAGTGTTCTGACCTTTTGACCCGGTGAAGAGGAGGTCATCTGTGGAGTCGACACACAGTACAGCTTTACTGTGACCCTCGGCTATATGAACACACTGAAGTGAGCCCCCACGACTGCTTTTCGACACAGGAACAGGGTTGATGACACCCCTGACGCAAGTAAAAAAAAATCAGTAGATTCCTCCATTAAATCTTGTGTATCGAGAGACTGTCATCTATCCAAACAGTGCCATAAAAATACATCCCTCTTTAACTGTACATTTGTCCATATCTCTCATATAATTACATTTATTAGACAACAAAAACAGCCAAAACAAAGCATAGTTTTGAAAAAGTCTGAATCTCCAGAAAGTGTCCATTCCACCAACATTACTCAAACAGTAAAGCAGCGTCACATGCAGGGTGTTTTCACAAAATACACACACACACACACAAAAACTTTCAATAAAACTGTAGCCATTTCTATCATCAGCTCAGCTTAATGTTTATGAAAAATTAACAAAAAAACAGGTTTGTCAATCAAAGAGAATATCATGAAGACAAATCATTTTATGGCACTGGATGATTTATGAAACAAGTATAATAGTTGTTATCCAAAATTCATCCACACGCAATAAAAAAAAAAAAAAAACGGAAATTAAATTGGAGGTTTAGAAAGTGTGTTTGAGAACAGAACAGGGAAAGACTGAAGCACAATAAAGTATAGTCACATTCAGGCATTTTCAAAAAATTCTATTTAAAAGCAGTTTAGATGCACATTCCAAATTTTATAAACCAGAACAGATAATGCTGGTCCAACAGACTGTGATTTACTGATACAGTCTCGTTAGATGCATGGAGACATTGTGCCAGGCCCCGCCCCACAGAATGGAACTAACTCTAGGCTCCTCCCATAACAACTGAAAACACTTTAAATACATGCAGATACTCACAAACACTCACGCACAGCGAAATCTGTTATTCAATTAACATGAAAAAATGTTTAAATGCAAACTAAACACCTCAGATGCAAATAATCAAGAGTAGTCAGCGTCTGTAAGGCAAGAACTTCCCGTGACCTCAGTTTGCATTGTGTTATGCAAGTTCTAGAGAAAATAAATATTGTAACTGAACTGGTATATTGGATTTTAGTTGTAGTTTGAAAAACATTGACCTAGTCACCCCCTTAGAGTCAATTCATTTTGCAAGGACAGTCATTTGCTTTAGACTACTGTTCATTAACTGCCAAGGCAAAATCTATGACTACTGTACTTACAATGCATGTGGCATTTTGTGGCCACTTTTTATGTGCACTGCAAATAACTCAACTATTGACAATACTCTGAATAAGAAAATGTCACATAAATACCATTTTCTGGATTAGTTTCCACCGCCTTCTAAGCTGTACACAATATGCGATAAATTCCCATTATTCTCATTGTTAATAAAGCCAGTAGTGTTTTTATTGCAATGTGCCGTTGGTTTGACATGTTAGGGTCCCCCCCCCCCCTTATCTTACATGCCAAACATTCTACATACACATCCTGCTTGCAGTAAAGATCTCGAAAAAAAACGACAAACAGGCAGACACCAAAACCTGCAGTATTAACGTTCTGCCACTGGGGGGTACTAGCTCTTACTGTGTGATCTCTTTGTCTTTGGCCTTGTCAGCCAGGCCTTGTCCCTTGTCATAAGTCTTCCTGCGAGACATAGGGGATGGTTCCGGGACTCTCTTTTGCCCACCTGCTGGAAGTCTGTTGCCAGAGCTGCTACTTTAAGATCCATTTGCAATGTGAAAGACAGAAACATAAAATAAAACACAAGTACTGAAAAAAAAAGGAGAAAAAAAAGAGACAAACATAAAATAGGCAGCATGCATAATAAAAAAAAAAAACACAAATAACCCTGTTCTTTAATGCTGATTGAACTAAGTATGTGGGTCTAAAAGTAACTGATGCAAAAACATCAGCAGCACTTCACTGTTACTTGCAACAAATCCTTTGCAACAATGCAAACCTACTGGCAGACAGTTCTTCTCACCAAAATATCTGTGACTACTAGCAAAATGTTATTCTGAAAATATCCACAACTACTGACAAACAGATATTTTCAAATATCCACAAAACGTCTGCTACTTCTGACAAACAGATATTATGAAAATATCTGCTTCAATTGGTAAACACATATTCACCAATGTGTGACAAACAGATATTTAGAAAATATACACTAATTTTGACAAAATATTTTAAATGTCAGCTACTTCTGACAAAGATATATTTAGAAAATATCCACTTTTCTGTTAAACTGATGTCTTAAAAATATCTGTTACTTCTTTTCTAACAGATATTTGGAAAATATCCACTAAATTTGACAAAACAAATATTTTGAATATGTCAGCTATTTCTGACAAAATGATTTTCTGAAAATATCTGCAACTTCAGTCAAACAGATATTTTGATATGATACAATATTTCTAACAAACAAATTTAATATATCAATTACTTCTGACACACACAAACACACACATGCATATATATATAATTTTATTATTATTATTATTATTAAGTACATTGCTTCTGACAAACTGGTATTCTGAAAATATCAACTCTTTCTGACACACACACACACACACACACACACACACACACATATATATATATGTATGTATGTTTTTTTTTTTTGTGTGAATTCTGCCAATTCTGATCAACTGACATTTTGAATATGAACTACTTCTGACACATATATTTAGAACAGCGAACAGATATTTTGAATACTGCAACTTCTGGCAAACTATTAGAGCAAACCAGGAAAGTTCTTCACAGCTAGTAATCTTTTCAAATGAAATGTGATTTTTCATGTTTTTTTGTCAAATTGTGAATTGTGAAAAAGCGGATGTTTGAAATGCTTGTCAAACATTTCTATTTGGATTTCCAACACAGATGTCTGACTGTCATTTACTTAACACTTGTCTCAGCCGGTTGCTGCAGATCATCATAGTTGTGCTGTTTTAGACCACATTCTCTTGTAAGAACAGTTTATTTGAAAAAAAAAAGTATGGTAAACAGACAAACCAGTCAAAAATGGTTGCCAGTAGTGTAAAGTTCTTCCCATGGGATACTATGCAATAGGAATTCTAGCATCTAGTAGTCCCAAGACTAAAAGTTCAAATAAAATAGTTTGGTCTAAAAACGTTTACCATCAGTACCGAACTGAGGTTTCTTGTTTAGCGTTGTTAGCCACTCGGAAGACATTGAACAGTAATGAAACTCAAGTGAATAACAACCTATATTAGAGAAACCTTCTATGATGTTATCTGTATTAACAACTACTGTAAACTGAAAGTGACCAGATGGGATCAGCATTTAGTGAAAGAAAAAAAAACTGTAAAGTAAACGTAAAACAGGAGTAGTTAGTTCATGCATGACGTGAGTTTGAGCAGTTAGTGAGCGCTAAGCTTTTAGTCAGCAAGGTTTAAGATTGCAATGTACTTACATACTACCCATTCTAGAGGACAAGCCAGCAATAGGGAGCATATAGTCCCGATCTCTGACTGTATTTCCAGCTGACTCCAGGTCTCCAGCTCCCTCTGATGTCTCTGCCATTGGATGTAGAGGGACAGAGAAGTCTCTTGTTGGTGTATCAGGGCCAGAGTCACAGTTGTTTACGTAGAGTAACTCCATCTGAGTAGTGGTCCTTCTTCGGGCCTTCGCAATTATTGCAAAACAAATGGTCATGGTTAGTTAAGTAAAGAACAGGTATTGGTTGTCATTTAGCAAACCTTTCATCCAAAGTTACTTATTATTAGGTTCAGTCAAACTGAGATTAGTGGTCTCTATAAAGCTCACATTGATCCAAGCTCATGGATCACCATTAAAACTTTTGCACGTAAAAAATCTCTTGCTTATCTAGATTTGGGTAAAGTAAGTAAAAAACGTAATTTCTCCCATACCTTAGTCCTAGATTTGGTCTCGCCACATAACTTCATGAGGTCTGAAGCCAGGGTGCTGAATTAATGGGAAAAGATAATGACTTAGCGATGCACAGTAATCAAACCAAACATTCGTCTTTTATTGAGCAGATTAACTTACTTTCCTTCTACCGCAGGACTTGGAGTCGACTCGTCGCTACTACTGTCGTCGCCGTTTTCTAACAAATAAAAATAAATAAGAGAGTGTATATTAAAAGAAGCACAAATGGGCATCTAATTCACATCGGAAGAATTCCTTGGAAGGACTTCCTAAAATGTAAAAGTTCTAAATTAAGGCAAAAACACACCATCGCTGTTATCTGTGACGTTGAAAAGAGGCATTTGAGAGTGTGGTAGTAAAAAAAAAAAAGCAACTGAGGATAAATTAAGCACAGCGCTACCATGCTAGTTTCTTTAGTTGCGGTGAAACACTGATCCAAACCGGTTTCTGATATCAGCTGTGACCAGACAGAGGCTAGTTAGAGCAAAAATGGTTGGGGAGAAGAAGAATGAGGGAGCACAAATGGTAAATCATTTAAAAAGGAGGGAAAAATTAGCTGTACATGGTCTGGAAGAGAGGCTTGTTTTCCTGCTGCCAGACTTTGATGTTGGCTAATGCTAATAGGTAGCATGTTGCTAGCTGGGGATTGATGTTTTAATATGGTAAGAACCGGTAGAGGAGGTGTGGACAGATGGACAGAAGCCTCATGCACCTGCGGATGGGACCGCTAGCTTGTGGTTAGTCCGAAGAGGTAGATCCATGCACTCATTACAGAGAGAGTGTGGCTACTGGTACTCACCCAAGGGCATGTTACCTAGTTCTGTTTCAAAACGGCCAACAGGGGAACAGAAAAAAGGCAACAAAAGAAATCAAACATACATTCCCCCAGATTAAAACAAAAACAAATGTAACACAAAGAAATGAACTTGTATGATAGGACGGGATTGATGGATATATACAGTACCCTAACCCTAATCCTGTACCACAGTTACTGATAATAATCTGAAACAATCTGTTACTTTGGTTTTGTTTGTCATGTCCTGGAAAGTTTAGCTCCAACCCCAATAAAACAATTGACATAGGTAATAAAGGTCTTCAGGACCACAGCTAGAAACGTTCAGGAAGGGGTGTTTCAGAATGTTTTAGCCAAACTCTGCAGGATGTTATGGTGCGTTCACACCAGACCCGAATGAAGTGTTAAGCGCGAGTGATTTACATTTTAAGTCAATGTAAAGACGCGAGTATACATCCTGCGGCTTGATACGCGTGAATTAAGCAGCTTGAATGACATGACGCGTGATTTGCGTGAAACGCTCAAGTTGAAAAATCGGAACTTTGATTCATTAAACCAAAGTTTGCCTATTCGATATACTCAAAACTAATTTTACCTCCTGTCTAACCACTACAGAGACTGGAAGCGCTTGGCAGAAGCCCCTCCCATGACGAGACTTTGCATTTGTTGTGGAGCGAATTTCACGCGCAAATGAAGCGAATAAACTCAAAATGTTCAAGCGTCCAACTAATTTGCGTCTGGTGTGCATTAGATCTCCAGGAGCAGGATTGGTCACTGCTGGACCAATAATAACTCTGACGTATGATTCAGACCATAGGTCTTCAATCCTGCTCTTGGGTCCCCACGGCCCAAACACCTGAACCAGCTTATCTAGGCCACCTGGAATGTCAAAGGCCAGAAGTGCTGAAGCAGGTCGGAAATAAATTTTGCAGGATGGTTGGTCCCAGAGCAGGGTTCGAAAGCCTATTGTCTGAACCACACGTTTGATGTTATGGTTCAGGCAATCTTTACTTGTCTAAAAAGGCAATGCTTGGGCAATATGAGCTGCAATGTGGACCAGACTTAATGCTGAGACCACAAACTAAACACCATAGAGTTCAGTGTTGTAGGCTAGACCATCTCACTTGAGTCAAAGTTCAGACCTCAGTAGGTTGAGTGCAAGTCAAGACCGAGACCATTGGCGGTTCTAGTTCGAGCTCTAGTTATGCTTCCCAGAATAGCAAGACATTGGCTTACACAACGCCATAGCTAATCAACACAGATCAAACACATCAACTAAAGGCAGATCTAATCGACTAGTCAGTGCAACTCCTACCCACCAGTCTACTGGCATCAATGGTTTAGGTATGTTTAACTATTAAAGCTGCAGGATAGAACCCCTCCAGGTACAAGGTTGGCTATCCCTGCTCTAGAGTCTAGAGATGCATTTGTGAGTTTTTACAGAATCAAGTTTTTTGTATTGGCAAAGCTACCACCTACTGGGGCCAGAACAGGAGAAATAGCAGAGGTTTGGCCAGGGCTCGTTTACCAACGCCTAATGACTGATCAAGACCGGCAAGATTTTAGGCCGGTTTCGAAACAAAATATGTGCACCAAATACTTTTTGTGTGGGGATAAGCAATCTTTCATTTGGCACTGGCACCATCCCCAGAAAGCAGAATCTGAGTATTCTGGCATGCTAGCAGGGCTGAGCGTACAGCCGAGGTCTCTATGTAACTACTAATGTCTGGTGTCAGAGTTAAAAGACATACCCCACTTAGAGTGTCCCTACCTTGCAGAGCGTTCCCCAACAACGCATCCAGTTCCGGGTTAAACTCTGCCTTCTCTTTCAGCATGTGGAATAGAAGCTGGTTTTGGGTGGCACTGTTGATCTCAGTTTGCTTCAGACGCCCTTCCAACACCTTTATCTGAGATTCCTTCTGAGCAGCCTGCAGACCCTGCAAGCACACATTCATGAACGACAAATGTAAAAATGCTTGAAGAATAAAACTGTACCTCTAACACCGAAGACCAAGCAGGGTAACAGTTTTGTGACTGGATACCTTGTTGATGGCCATGGACATAAAATGATCCAGTAGGAATCGAGCTTCAGTCAGGGTGCAGGAACCAACCACAGCCGAGACATCAACAGCATCACCCTCCTCCTGCATAATATATGATTTATTTACTTGCATACATATATTATGCCATCATACTTTAACATACATGATGCAATGCTCTGGGAGTAGGGGACGGTGAACACTACGTAGTGATCCTGCAAATCAGAAAGCAACTAAAGCAGTGTCAGTCCAATCACCTTGGCTTCCTCCATCTGCATGATGTTGGCCTGGCAGTCAGAGATGCTGTCGTTGATGTAGTCGATGTTGGCCAGCAGAGACTCCAGCTCCTCATTCAGAGACTGGACGTCTTTTTCTACCTCTGGTTCTTCTGCCAGCAGTCTCTCTCTCTTTCTGCCGATCTTATCCCGCCGTCGCGTTAGCTCTTCACGTTGCTGTGAAAGGCATTTCAAATCACGAGAAGCTAAAGGATTTTGTTCACAGCCGTATTCTTTATTTTTATTGAAAGAAATGCAAATGATGGGGTAATGCATTACAAGTAACAAGTTATCCAAGCAAATTACTTGTCCAAGTAAATATGAGCGAAATCACGACTTACCGTAACTTACTTAAGTTTATTGAACAATTTGTCTACTCTGCGTTATTTTTTGAGCCGTTTTGGAGAGTATCACATATGAAAACAATGTATGCAATGTATAAACAGAGATGTTGTTTAGGTTCATATCAAAGCAAAAACAAGACAAACAGTTTATTGGCCTACATCCAAATGCCTACTCTACTCTAAAATGGCTCTATAGGGTGATGAGAAGGAAATTAACTGTTTAATAGCGCGTAAAGTGTTTATTATGTTTAAAATATGGATATTTATCTTGCAAAAATGCATGGATTTGCTACATGAGGCCTTTATTCACCACCAGAGCCATTTGAGACATGTTTTATTACATTTATGCACACTTTATTTAAGATGTTTTGTACTGTGTAAAGAGAAACACCAGCCCACTACAATGATTATGCTTAGAAGTGTCAGGACCATTTGGTATCTAACTCCGATTGGATTATTCTGAAAGAAGTCACGTACACCTGGACCTGGGATGGCTTGAGGGTGAGTTTAGTGAACCTGCTAGTGAGGGTGAGTTATTGAACTAACCCTTTAATGCCAGTCTAATTGTGAGATAACTGATGTTGGTAAAAGTTTGGGATCCCTATAAGTAGGTTAAAGGCTGATTTATACCTTTAGAAGGCGATTCATGTCGGTTTCCATGTTGGAAATGGTCATGCGCTGCATGATAATATCTGAGATTCGGCGTTCCAGACTCTGCCATTTCCCACGAGCCACTCGGGTAAAGTACACCCCGACCGGTCTGCGATGGTACAATCTAAAGCAAACAGTTGTCCGTCACTGATGAATGTATACACATTACCACACATGAAGCCTGTCTAAGGTACCTGGCTCCGTTAGCTGCTCCTGAGGTCAAGTATGTGCGACCTGCAGGTGGTCGGTAAGACAGGTCCTGGCTCGTCTCTCCCAGGTTCATCTTTCGCGTGACCTTTCCTGATATAGGTCGCACCTGTCTCCTCAGAGCAGTCACCTGAGAGACACAGCCCAGGAAACTTTGGGAAAATGCAGTTTTGACTGTTCTAACTTGCCAAAATAAAAAAAATAAAAAAAAAAAATCGATATTTAACACAGCAAAAAATGCATTTGAAGTCTAGACTTTTTGTCTGGTTTCCAGCCAAAATGTCTAAATATTTTTAAATGAAGAAAAATTTTCTAGACAAGTAAAAATGATTGTCTTGTTTCAAAAAAAAAAAAAAAAAACTTCTTTTTGTTTAGAACAAGCAAAATAATCTGTCAATGGGGTTAGCAAACTAATCTTATTTTAAACAGAAAACCAGCTTATACCATTGGCAGATAGTTTTGCCTGTTTCAAGTAAAAACGCATTCGTTTTTTTTTTTTTTTGAAAACAAGACAATAATATGTTCTTGTCTTGAAAATCAAGACAAGAATCTAAGCTAGAAAACATTTCTTGCGGTGAACATATTTACTGACTATCAATATAAACTGAAGAAAAAACCCAAATTGAAGGGTCAGTGTTCGTAGGATAATATTTCACCTACATATTAGTAAATCTTCAAAAATTATTATATGGATGTATTTCAATAAAATATATATATATACACAACTTAGTGGCTCCAAAAGGTATCTGGGAACTTTATTAAAATTATTAATTTTATAAACTTTATTAAAATGTTTTAACATTTAAATTTAGCTTTTACACAATTAAAATGACCAAAACAATAATTAAAATTGTATATTTAAGCTACATTAAACTTCATTATATATATTTCAATGATCATTTTAGTAATTGTAATGCATGTTTTGTTGCTGTTGTTTTAATTCAAACATTCTAATTTTCAAATTATCATATATACACATGTGTGTGTGTGTGTGTATACACACAGTGTATTTTAATGTAATATCATTTTTCTTTATTTCAGTTACCAAAAGATATTTTTAACTGCATTATATAACAAAAATATATTTTAAATGACTTTTATTTTCAGGATGTTTGCACGTTTCAAAAATTAAATGTATAACCTTAATAATATCTTTTGAATTAAAATATTATTTTGTGATGAAAACATATCAGTGAGTCACACTTTGGAGGTGTGGTAGAGGCAGGGTAACATTTCACCTCCTCAGTCTTCCTGCGCAGGATGAGTTCCTGTTGTCTCTTCTGAGCTTCAAGCAGTTTCAGCTGATGCTGCACAGGAGAGAAACACAGCACACTGAAGGAATTTCACTGTCAGTTGGCTCTTTCATGCTGCATTAGTGTTATTCTCCCATCATGCACCTCCTGTTTGCGCTGGTCTTTCTTAAGTGTGGCGATCTCTCGGTTCCTGCGGGACTCGGCCATCCTGCTCTTCTCCTGCTGCTCCTTCATCTGCTTCATCAGACGCACCTGACAACAGCCCCCATAGCAACAGTCAGCTTATTTCAATACTGGATTAGCTGCAGGACTCAGGCCATACAAATGAAACAGTATACATATATATGTTTACAACAGCTATCATCCTACTCATTTAAAACATAAGTAGAACAGTAAAACAGTAAAAAATTCAGTTAATTTCAAATCTTAGAATGACCGTAATACATTTTCTCATGTATTATGTATTAACATGTATTAACGTTGTTAAATTCAATTTGATAACTGGCATATCTACAAATCAATTTTGATTTAGTATACATACATATATAAATATCTTAATGCATTTTCATGATTTGATACTGATATTATATCCAGAATTGTCAATCTAACAAAATGGAATTTAAATATACAGTAAAAATTACAGTAAAATTCGTTTGAACTACAGATGTTTCTAAAATATGTTGATTAGTAGTACACTTGTGTGATTATAACACAAATTACATTTTGTATCATTTATAACACAATCAATTATTTAGATATTTTTGGATATCAATGTTTATTTTTATAATAATCTGTAAACAATTTAGTGCAGATTTTGAGAAAAGGAGCCAATTCCTAAATTATCAATGGGGTACGTTAGTACAGGCATCTTTTGACCCATAGGCGGCGCTGTTGTTAATCTGATTTGTTTGATTTTGTTTATGCTGTAATGGTGATTCAGCATGTTTCAGTGCAGGGCCATGTCTCCATGGTGACTCTCACTTTGGTTTTCTTCATTTCTGCCAGATCCAGCTGTAGTTTCTTCAGTTGTTTCTCATACTGTGATTGGTTTTTCAGCAGACGAGCGTGCTCCTTCTGAGCTGCCTGTAGTTTCTGAAGCTCTTTGTTCATGACACCGAGTTTCTTTTCATACTCTGCTTTTATCCGTTTGGTCTTGTCCTCAGAGCCTGACTCCACCGAGCCTGAAACAAAACGAAATGAAATGTAACATAACAAAACCAAACAACAAAACACAAAAAAACAGATGATTAATCAAAAATTAATGACACAAAAACATAACATTAAAGACAATAAAAAACAAAAGTCCTGACTCAAACCAGGGGCCTGTTTCAGTAAGGAGGCTCAAACAACTCAGAGTTTACATTTACATTTTTACATTTACATTTATCAGACGCTTTTATCCAAAGCGACTTACAGGTGAGCAGCTGGGGGAATGGTGCCTTGCTCA
>JAUMHG010000032.1:2217681-2230791 GCA_032359395.1 Enteromius anoplus
TGAGGCAAAGCTGACGGCTGTTTGCTAAAACATGCTTTAAAGCGTTTGCTCAATAACTTATGGTTAAAGCGCCTCTCAGCTGCAAGTGCACTCTAAAGCGCCGCGGCGGCGGTAGGCGAGGCGGTGAAAAGGGCGTTCTGGTTGTCCACCATCTGTGTGTATGTATATATATATATATATATATACACACACACACACACCCACACATACATACAGAATACATACACACAATAAAATAATAAATACACACTGTATACACACATACTAGGCAGGACTAAAAAAGATCAAAAGGATCATTAAAGTGATCTAGTAAAGAATCGTGCACAAAAGCTCTGTACCTCCAGGAATTGTACGCTGATCTTGAACTCTGGGACGGGTCGCCCCTGATCTGTGGCCTCCTGGCGTCTCTGCTCGATGCCTTTAAAGAGGTGACTGACTGCCCGTGGGATGATGCCCAGCTCCTCGTCGGCTATCGCCACATCAAAACCCGTGCCCATCGTATACGTCTTCCCCGACCCTGTCTGAGATCCAACACCAACATTTGATCAGTGACCACATTTTAACAAACATTAATTATGTGCATTATGTGCTTATTTATATATTTTATAACTTAGCAAATAGAGTTGTGGTGTAAAAGTACACAACCGAGGAAAACAGCACACTATTTCCCCGTTTAATACCAGAAATCTGCTACATAATGGATTTTTGAAAATGACAAAATGAGCTTTGTGTGTAACAAAGCTCTAAGTGATGAAAACATCCTGCACAGTGAACAAGATCCTGCACCGCGTGTTAAGTTCATCAAATCCCTAATACGAGTCGTTTTTTTTAAACGAATCCCAAGCCTGTTGATATCAACATAAAACATTAACTCCCACTTGTTGGTCTTTTCATTTTGGTCTGAATGAAAATGCTAATTAATTCTTCACCACTAGGTGCAGCTTTTGGAGCAGTAAAAATAACAAAGCCGCACTGCGCTCACAAACACTGCTTTATCAGGTATTACAAGGTGAGATGAATCAACCAATCAGAGCAAATCAAAGGAGGAGTTTGGAAAAAACGTAATCGTTGAGCAAGTAAGCCTAAAAATAAATGCATACTATAAAACAATGAAAGAGTTTTTTAGCTTGTGCATGTCAACCTGTTGTTTGGGACTCCCAAAACCTTTCATAACTCATTATAGGTGCACTTTAAATAATAAATACATTTGAAGTCACATTTAATAATCTTAGAACAGTGTGCCACGTGTTTTCCTGCTGGATGTGTCCGTCTGGCGGACGAGTGAGACTGTTGACAAATCAGGATTAACAGAGAGAGAGACAGACAGATATCGAATCTGCGATGCTGTTTGGAGGAAGTCAGCCATGAAATGCAGGTCACAGGCAACACTGGCCATAAACGAGACGGCCAACATGAAGACATGAAACTAGGTCAAAAACAAACTCCTTTCACCCGTCACCCTAAAAGATTCTGGATGTAACCAGATGTGTCAAAGTCAACATGAAATCGCATTTTCTAAAAAGCACAAACCTGTCCGTAGGCAAAAATAGTGGCATTATAACCCTCAAAACACCCTTCGATGAGTTTCTCAGTGCAGTTGGCATAGATGGTGTCCTGCGTCGAGTCCATGTCAAACACATAGTCATACGTGAAGGCCTTGTCCTTTCCCAGAACCACGTGGGGTTCGCCAGGGGTCACAAATGTGCAGATGTGACATCCTTCAATCTTCTCCTTTGCCAGCTGAGGACGAATCCTAGGACACAGGCAGACATGAAACATGTTAAAATGACTTGCTCAGTCACACGCTGATAATGAGAACCTCCCGATGTGTTGATAAAGTGAAAATTAATCATCTAAAACAGTACCGCAATTGCTGACTGCGTAGAACATGTCTAGCAAGAAATGTAACACTTCAGATATGAAGTCTAAACAAATAGATGCTTCTTCACTTCAGTATGATGCAAAAAAATTCAAGGAATAGAACTTGCACCTCTCTTTCACAAGCCATATTTGATGTTTCATTCATCGCGCAACAAGTCTAATACTTGGTTTCACCAATCTGCAGTTACAGTGATGCATTCATGGCTCAGTAAACACCTCTAAAAAGAGACAGTGATGTCACTTTCTGTGGCGCACCTGACAGCAGAGGCTGAGCTTTCCCTCCGACTGTGAGAGACGCTTTGTTCAGAGCACAATACACTGACAGCAGCACAGAGAGACTATTGTGTGTGTGTTTGATACTGGATCTGTCCTGTACTGAACACCAGAGAGAGAGACAGATATGTGGGTGAGAGACACAAGCAGATGATGGGTTAGAGCTAGTCAGTATTGTTTGTGTTTTAACAGTTGTTTTAGCAGTTCTATACAGGGTAACATTAAAAAATATATATATATAATAATATAAAGAACAGACTGAAATGTGTGCTACTATTATCGTCTGCACGAAGTCTGAACTGAAAAATGGCTGGGAGACATAATAACTAGATGCCCGAATTAGAGATGCTCCAAACGTACAGCAACCAAAATTATTTGGCCAAAAATACCAATAGCACTTTCTGTGTTTGGCTGAAGAAGTGAGAGGCATGCACTCTTTATAGTGCAGCAAACAGTGTGGACGCATTTAAAACTATTAGACAAAGTCATTACAACATAGCATCAACATCCAGAGATTGTTTAGCTTTGTATTGCATGTGTACATAGAGAAGAGGAGGGTGGTTGTTGCTGGTTACTGTATCATGAATCTTCCTGCAGGCTTCCGGCAAAATAAGTCTATAAGCATGAATTATTGGTCTACAAATGGTCTAAATTGTTGTCCCTATTCTTTTAAAGAGGTATGGGTGTGTTTTGGGGCATAACATGCAACAAACCTTTCTGTTTGTAATAAGCTAAATAAATGGTGGACCTGCCAAGAGGTATATTTTCTACTAACATGCTCTTTAAATAACGAGAAAAATATAGCAGCATTGACTGTAGACTAGTAGTGGGCGATATAACCAAAATCTTCGATCGCGGTAGAAGCAATTTTCTACCTCGATAACGATATATATCACAGTGTAGCAATTTGTATCTGAAAATGCATAAACAATTTAAACACAAAGAAACAGTTTCATATAAAGTCATGTTATTTAAACTGAATTGCAGCAATACTTTGAAATAATATTAATTTAAAAAAAAAACAACCATACAGTTTACTGTAAGTTTAATGTTTTTTTTTCTCAGAACAACAGGTTTAGTAGTAATAGTGCCTGACTGTAAACCAGTTTCTATAGGGCATTCTAAAACGCTTAACGTGGCTTAAAGCACCTAAAAACCAATGAGGGAAACTCAAATTTCTGTCAAACCCTCCTTGTAGTAATCACTAACTACTGTCAAAAGAACGATAATCGATAACCCATACAGTATGCGACAGATAAAGTAAATAATATCACGTTAAGCCGTTTCCTTATAATGGACTGTTATGGGGGAGAAAATGCTAAATTATTCACTTTATCTGTTGAATATGGGCTCAGTCTTTTGACACTAGTTGGTGATTACTACAAGGAAGGTTTGAAAGCAATTTGGGCTTCCCTCGTCACTTTTTACGGGCTTTAATCCACATGAAGCATTTTTAAAGTTAAGCGTTTTATAACGTCCCGTTTCCACCTCTTGCTATAACAGTGCTCTTGCATACCTTGCAAATCACGTTCGTCTCATTCCTATCCCTTGTTATACCCAAACCAATTCCACACCACACACGATGCACCTTTTTTCTTTACAATCTCCTTGTTGTTGGTTTCGTCACATGTAACGTTAAACGAACTCACCGCAGCTGCACCAAGACGTGTGGGCGCACTGGGAAAACAAGAGCTCGTGCGTGCGCGGCAATACCAAAGACTCACTGAGGTTTGTCCAAGAAGTCGCTAGTCGCTCTTTTAGAAAAATGTCACCAAGGGGGTCTGAAAAGTCACTAAATCTAGTGACAAAGTCGATAAGTTGGCAACACTGCTTCTTATATTGTCGAAGTTAATTTGTATTGCGTTGTTACGTAACATGCTACGTCACGTGATCTCAACTGCGATTATAACGATAGACCAAAATCTCTATCAGTTGACACATTTATACCGGTTAATAGTGTATATCGCCTGCCCCTACTGTAGACTTTAGTGTTTTGCTCACTTTTAGCTTCAGCCATAAATGTTCATTTCCCTAGCCTGCACCAGCGGAACTTTTGACTCGGAGGAGCAAAGGCACTATTCCGAGTCTCTCTCACTTGTCAGAGCTTCTCACCCTGTCTCTCATATTTAGATCAGGCACCGTTCCGAGAAAACGCATTTCGACTGCTTTGACTTCTATTGTTTTGGTCATTACCCAAAAATCATGAGGGATGAAATATAAATGAACGGGTAAATCGAGAGCTTTGCCTTTGCCTTAGCTCCACTTGCAGTCGCTGCTTCTTTCTATCGATCTCATGCTTAGACCTGCCCTCCCTTGTGAACAAGAACTCAAGATACTTGAACCCCTCTACATTGGGAAGCAGCTCACTTTCTATAAAATAACAAATTCAATCAGCAACCTTTGACCTAATGTGGTTTGGTATTAGGTACACACATTAACCACCTTATGCTGAAACATGGTGTTTGTTATGGTCAATCTATTCTAGGGTTGAGCGATGGTTGAGCAATTTGGCATCGTACGATGTCTAATGTGAGGCGGGTGGGGGTGGTTAGTTGTAACCAAAACACCAAGCCCCGCCCCACGACTGACAAAACAGTGTTCGCGTGAGCAGGAGTGATCTCCTTGAATTGCGAGTCCTTGAATTGCCTGCGGATGACACATCAAGAGCGCGCAAGGGTTTGATTTGTTCCCATGTACATTTGTTTTCCTCTCGCGGAAATGATTTACCGTGCTTGCCAGTATCAGTGGTGCACTCGTTTATTAATGCCATAGATTTGCCGCCATAGATTAAGTGTGTTTTTCATGAGCTGGTTGCTGCTGCTGCGGCGGTGCGGAAGATCGCGATGACGGCATCGTCTATCGACCCAACACTAATCTATTCTAAGCACAAAAGTCCAACAACAGAATACCACTCCCTTCCAGGTCTCTTCATCATTACCAACATGAGCTTTGAAGACACCCAGTAGTTCTCTGAAGTACCTAGGCGTTACTCCTTCCAGGGCCCAACCCAGGGTCTCAAAAATGGCTGGACACTCTGAACAGTGATTTGGCACACAAGCACAGTCAGAATCTTTCTCTCTGTGACGCAAATCACAGAGATGACCCTCTTGTCTACCGAGTTAAAGTTCATAACCTTGGCGCAGAGTTGGCTTGTGAGTATTCCCACACCCTCTAGATGTCTCTCATCCTGGTCGACTGCCGAGAAGTAAGTAGCTCAACCCCTATCGAGGTTCCAGAGCCAGAGCTGGTATCACTTAACCTCTGACTCGAGTGACTGCGAGACCACAAGATGCACAAATACACACAGATACACAGCCGCTCGCGCAATGGAGGTTGCAGAAGCATCTGCAGGAAAAAGCATGCGCCCCAAGTCCTCAAAGGTATGGGAGCAATTTACATTAAGCGCCTCTAAAAAGACGGTAACCTGCACGCTATGCAAGACCGAGCTTTCATGGCATAACAGTACCATAGTCATGCACGAACATGTAGGTGTTACGGATGGCGAAACATCAGCAGGAGAACGTTAAGTACACTGTATCTCTTCATCACGTAAAAGTGGTATAGTTTAAGTGCTGTTGTTTAAACTGTTTGCTAACTTCGGGACAGCCGCGCTAGATCTGTTTACTTGCTACTCGCTAGCATCACATTGCGCAATCACCTCATGAGCAATAGTGATTAGTTAAATGGTGAAACTTTAGATTAGCTTAAATTACATGGTACAGAAAACTGTGGAATATTACATTTAGTGATTGTTGAGGTTTTCAGCGAATGCAAATAATAGTACATTTGTGACTATTAGCTTTTTGCATTTCTATAGTTTTTTTTATTTAATAGTCCACTACAAAGTTAACTTGTTAACAAGCACATCTGTTTTCAAACGTAACAATTTACTGTGGTTTTACTTATGCATATTTAATTTTATTATAAAAAATTACATTATTTTAGCTGTTTATATCCTAACCACTGAATATGCCAGTGTATTTTTAAACAATATATATAAATGATATATGTATTATATAGCTATAAGCAAAACATCAAATTAAGGATGCGTTTAGTTTTTTCCGATGAATCGAAAAAACAATCGCCCAACTAATCGATTATCAAAATAATCGTTAGTTGCAGCCCTAGTCTCCTAACCTTCCTCTTGCCAATTGGTTAGGTGACAAGTACAACTGCTCCACTGGGGCTGGTGCCAATACCCAATCAGTTTTTTTGTTTGGATAAGCCCAACTGTGCCACATGGGCCAGAGCCCGTAAATAACTAACCTAATGTTGTAGGATATAATATAAATTTTCTGGCTAACTCCACAGACAGCTAAACTAACAAATTCAGGAATAAAATGTAATTACATATTAACAATATTACAATTTACATACAAATATTTGTTCTCATTACACTGATGAATACAATAAACCACTCCATTATTAATCTCAAAATTACTAAGAAAAGAATTCTGAAATTAGATGTCTATAGTCAAGTCTCTGCCTGTCGTGTTCACACCCCTTCGGCAGCTTCATACAGTCGGTATAAATCATTAAAGTGTGATCTCTAGACAGCTTTTCACTCCTCCTGGCTGAATTTTAAGAGGAACCTGGATCATCTTTCCTTTCCAAAATCCCAGACTAATCCTTTAGATGGAAGAACAGATGACAGGAATCAAGAAAGGTGCAAAATAATTCATTTATAGCATCAGTCTCGTCCTATAGAGAGGAAGAGAGATTAGTTTGTTGCATTTGGTATGGACAGACAGGCTTGCATTATGCAGGAATCAGCACCACCGCTCTCTCTGTCTCTCTCTCTCTTTGTGTCTGTCATGAGTGTGGTTTTCCTGCCCTGTTACAGAATGTAGGCCACTACTGGATCTGTTGCCGTTTAACCTCAATTCCTCATTCACACGCACTCAGAGCGATTTTTGATTTTCAGCTCAAATGAATGATTATTACAGTGTCCATATTCATGTTTCTGACAGTAAACACAACACTCATCCCTGTCAGGAGTCCCTGACGGTGACAATCATTGTAAGGGCTGTTTGGATATTTTGGGCATTTTATAGAATTGTGACTTTCCGTGTCTCCAGATTGGCTGAGCTATTTCCAGCAGCATTTCATTTGGAATATGCAGCTTATTAAAACCTTAGCATCAAACACACAGAAACAAGTTCTTCGGTCAGTACTGCACCAAAACAAAGCTTGACTCTGCTGCAGCTGGTCACTGCATATACAGGTTTGCTTTAAATTAAATTGCAATATTAGCATTAAATGACCTTTCTAACTGCTTGCACAATTTTAGAAAGGCTTATTACATACAACGATCAAATTTGCTTTTTGACTGTATTGGTAACATTGGCCGAACAGTAAAGACACTGAACTACTTAATTTAATTTTGATTAATGTAAGATTTTTGTGTGTGTCTCTAGATTGTTAGATGACATCTACCAAACATAGAAGTAAAGTTAAATAATAAAATGATGCAACGCAACGAACACGGCATAACATCTGGCAGGACAGGAGAGTTTGCTTTTCTGAGGTGAGAGACTTTTTATTTCATAACCAGTTACGCAAAACATTATAGAATGTCACTGAAAATGAACCTATCAACATCTCTCATCTGACCGCAAACACTGAATCGATTCGGGACAGTTCGTTTTTACATGTTAAACTGCATTTTACAGAAGAACGGCTTTCATGCACGTTTTTTAAAAACAACAACATAAGCACCACACAATGTCTCTCTAAATTAGTATGTTATAACAATGTTAATAATTTAATAAACACACATTTGGTCTGCAGTAGATGGATAATAATAAAGTAAGCTTATTAAGAAATAAAGCAGGGATAATAGAAAGCAGGGAAAATTAAGATATAAAGCAGAGCTTACCTAAAAATTGTTGTGCTTATTTTTTTGTTTTTCCATCATTTGTTTTGTTTGTGTAATATTTGCCAACATTGGTGTTTGTTAGACAACAGATTATTATTTTACATAAGAAGAAAAAAAAATTAAGTGTTGTTAATTCTGTTCTCAATTCGTTTTTTATTATTATATTTTTTTATATATATTAAAAACACAACAAAAAGTACAGATAATAGTACAGTTAAAGTACCGGATCGAAAAGTGGTCCCGATAAAAGTAGTATTACAGTTAAAACATTAACTATATACATCCCTAGTTATGGTCGATATTTGATTTATTACTATTTTAAAACTAAAGAGAAAGCAATAACATTTTTAAATCTGATTTAAATCATTTTTAAATTAGAAATTTTGAAAATAGTATCCCAAAGTGCACTGAAAAAAAGGAATTGATTTTACTGAATGATATTAGACTAAAATATTAAATAATTTTTGCTTTTGTAAAGTGAATGTTGACGTGGTGTTGGAATGATGACAAATGTATAAAAACGCAGAAAATATATACAATAATCTAAATATGAAACAGTATTGCACCGTTCGTTCCTAAAAATGAATAGTGTTATGGAAAATGTGGCTGGAGCGTGAGAATGCCTGTAGCAGTGGTTGTATCTGTGCTGGCAGACAGTCTCTATGTGGCATAGCTATTGATGCGGTGCAGTGAGGCGGCACAGCTTTTCACAGCGCATACACAATCACAGCATGTGTGAGAGCACCGGCTTAATTCAGTCCCACAGGCCTCCAGACACCCACTCGAGGGAGAACCGGCCCTAAATACAGCACGAGATATAACGGGAGTAAACAGATATCAGATGGACCCAGATGCATTGCGGGATACAGTGGAACAGTCCGGCTGAAATAATCGGCCTGTTCGTTTCTGTCTTGGCGGTCTATCAAACATTTCCAATGAAATCAAAGTAATCATTTGGAAGAGCATGAAAAAGCAGAGGGCAACAGGTAAAACTAATGGTTTCCTGAGAGGTTCTCAAACGAGAGAGAACGTTCTTTGTTCTTTAACTGGAGCATGATGTCAGACTCAATCCAAATGCATTTGCCATTTTGTCCCATTGTACAGGAGAAATGCCTAGAGCTGTCAGACAGGTGCATTTTGGGTTTTTAGAGGGCTGTATACTGTAAAGATACCACAAACATGGGTCTTTCCCCAGCAGACAATGTTATGGCAGCTCTCACCTGATGACAACAGCTATAGCAACAACATTACACACCACACAGAAGAAAACAAGTCGGTGTAATCCTGCATTTTAAAGTTCACATAGGAAATTGTCATTTTAATGAAATTTGCATCTACATATCTACGAATTCTCATTAGAGTGTTAGTAGAGTATTCGTAGACTGGTAGGGTTAGAATAAGTTAACATGCAATTTGCAAAGTAGAATATCTGTTGTGACACCATCCCAAAAAAAAAAAAAAAAAAGAGTTAGCAGATATGAAGCAGACATGCAACAGAATGCTCAAAATGGACTACCAAAATAAAGAGTTTCCTAAAATTGTGATACGATTTCCCAATATGTTTTTATTTTTGGTCAAATTAATCTGGTAGTGGGATGTATATGGGAAGGGTCACACCCAGCTGGAGTTGCTAGTGAGAACTGCATAGGCACTCCAGCCTTAGACTCTTTTCTGTGTGTTTCATGTCTGTCTCCCCAATTCAGTCACCGGACTCCATTCCCCAGAATGCACCTCTCCCCCACAGCTGTTGCTAGTTAGGTTCAATCATTCAATCAGTACCACCTGTATAAATACCTGTCTGTTTGTCTGTATCTTTGCTGATCATTGTGTATAGCTTGTCCTACCCTTGTAAGTGTTTTCCCGTTCCAGTGTCTTGTTATTCGTTGTTTCATTCCCCGTTGCTGATCTTGCCTGTTTCCCGTTGTATTTGCTTTGCCTCTGACATTGTAAGTTCGCCATTTCTGACCATTGCCTGCTTGACCTGCTCCGTGAGACCAATAAACATACTTTGCACATGGATTCAACTGCCTCCATGTTCGTTCGTGACAGAAAGACAATTTTTCCAAAAAGATTTTATTATTATTCCAAACAGTTGACCAGCTGACCACAAAACCAAAAAGGAACTTAAATAACATTGCATTCTACATAATACTTAGACAACAATGTGGAGCTGGCACCTCTTGGCTAGAACAGCTTCCACTCTTCGAAGAAACTCTTGCCAAGGTATTGGAGTGTTTCTGTGCGATTCTGCATTTGTGGGGGCAGACACTGATGTTCGGATGAGAGGAACTGGCTCTCCATTCCAATTCATCTCAATGGTGTTTCACAGGGTTAAGGTCAGGGTCGTCCAACCATGTCTTGATGGGCCTTGCTTTGTAAACTGGGCCAGTCATGTTGGGATAGAAAAGAGTCTTTACCAAACTGTTCCCACAAAGTTGAAGGCGTGGCATATTCCACAATGTCTTTGTGTTCTGAAGCATTAAAATCTCCCTTCATTGGAAGAAAGGGGACTAGCCCCATCCCTCTTCCACCAAAACGGTTGAAGACAGGCAGGTGATGTTCTCCCGGCATCTGGTGCCAAACATGGTTTATAATTCGTCACTCCACAGAACAGGTTTCCACTGCTACAGAATCCAGTGATGCTTGGTATTGTATAGCTGCTTGGTCTTGGAAAGCTATTCCCTGAAGCTCCTACTGCAATGTTTTGGATCTCTTCAGCTGTGGTTGGACAATGGAGCATTGATGATTTTTATACACCATGTAAGCTTTCGTTGACCCCTCTGCTGTTCCTAACACTTCTACTGTCCCAACAGAGTGTGCATACCGTCATAGTACATCATAGTAACTGGTCAAACCAGCTTAGCACCAGTGCATGACCAGCTAAGGACCAGCATCCCAGCTTTAAAACATACCTAATTTAAGCAGGGACACCTTGTTTTGGACAAAAAATTATTTAAAGGCCACTTTAAATAGGCCACTCCCACAATAGTTGATTGACAGCAGTGTGTCACACAGACTGAAGTGGTGTCTAACCTCAGACCCGCCCTGAGTGAGCAGTCATCAGACCGAGACGCAGAGACAAGCAAGACTCCTAAGAGATTGAAGTGTTTTGTGTAGAATAGAGCAGTAGTCATTTACCCCAACATCTAAGTGACTGAAGATGCAGAGGAGTAGCGTTACGTTTGGTTCTGAAGGGAAACGCGCCCTTGATAAACCGAAATGTGTTTATGATCACGCAAATCATTCATGATCCAGCCTCACCTACAGAAGCAGTGAGTATAATGTCGCCTTTCCAAATAATGTGCTAATAAGCAAGTTTCACTATGAATACGGCTAAAAAAGGATCCTCTGAGAGTGCCTCGGAAAAGAGGGGCGGGGTCAGTGGAGCTCATGAAGATATAAAGGGGAAGTACACAGAACAGAGTGATTTCTAAAGAGCTGTGTTTGACAGGGGAAAATGAGCATGTTTACACCATCTTTCAGAAATTTTAAAGCAAACTATAATACAAACTTTGCATTAAGACCCTAAAGAATCATATTAGCTTGTGGAAAAGTGGCTTTGTATGACTCCTTTAATAGTATGATGTAGAGCAGTGATTTTCAAACCTTTCCTACAAGCACCCCTGCCCTGCACATTTTGTATATCTCCCTTGTCAGACACACCCAATCTTTCAGGTTTGTCTGATAAGAGAGATGTGCAGGGCAGGGGTGCTTGTAGGTTTTACAGGTTTGAAAATCACTCGTGTAGAGGAAGGCTCGGCAACTTCAGTCCTGGAAGGCCACTGATGTCCTGCAGAGTTTGACTCCAACATTAATCAAACTCATCTGGACAAACTTATTTATGTCTTCAAGATCACTAGAAAGCTATAGGTAGGTGTGTTTGATTGCTAAGGCTAAACTCAGTGGCACCCTAGGACTGAAGTCACCCAGCCCTGGTGTCCGGTCTCTTTTTTGCTGCCAAAAGAGCATCAATTCATCTTGGGAAAGACAGATATGAGTCCAGCACAATGGCTAGAGGGATTTTGTGCCATTCCTCACGCGGAACAGTGACCGGGTCACTACGTGATGCAAGTGGAGAAAAATATTTCCTGAATCTATCCTTCAAAGCACCCCAAAGTGGCTCAGTAATATTTAGATCTGGTGACTGTGCAAGTGACATATGAGAGATGGTTAACCTCACTTCCAGGATCATCAAATCACTCCGTCATCAGGCTTGCTGTGGGCACTGGTAGGGTATCATCCTGACACACTACACCACTTTACGGTAAAATGTTTAAACAATTGGGCGCACATGGTAGTGCTTGGCAGGAACATGCCCATCTCGATCAGTAGAGAAAGATTTTTTTTTACCTTTTCCACTGGGGCTGGCGCCAGAGCTGGAGCCGCTACTTGGCCAAGAGTGTTCAGAGCCGGCTCTCACTTTTAGTGGTAGGGAGGAACCCTCTATGTCACCAATGTGTGATTGGGAAACGCTTGTTATCCTTTGCAGAAGGAGGGAATCGGTCTCGTCTGCCAACCACTGCCAACATATTTAACAGTTAATTAACCTGCTCCAACATCACAGGTTCCCTTGTTTTAGACCAGCAAGTTTCCGATGGTGGCTCGGAACCAGGATCTGGGCACTGGCGCAGGACTTTTTTGAGTGAAAATTCATAACTTGCTTCCCGATTGGGCACCAGCCCTTGCAGAAAAGCAGTATTTGAGAGCCCAAACCATCATGATTCACTCTGGGCATGCGACAATCTGGCAGACAAGCCTCTTTGGGGTCTCTCCACACAGTAACTCTATCAGTTATAGGAAAGTTATTGAGTTATCAGTTATTGATTCACATTGTCTGTATGGGCTGCTGACACCATTAAAACCAATGTTATCATTAATATGAGCAACCAAAGGTTTGGCCATAGTGGTCTGATCATGAATACTTACCCTATGAAGTTCCTAGTAGAGCCCGACCGATATATCGGAATGCCGATATTATCGGCCGACATTAAGCATTTCCCCATATATCGGTATCGGCGTTCATTTTGGCCGATAAATGAATATTTCAAAATTAAAATAAAAACGGACGAAATGCCCTT
>JAUMHG010000032.1:2262925-2275772 GCA_032359395.1 Enteromius anoplus
CATACACACACTACACATAGGAAGTCTTTAGTGTCAAAGCTCATTATTGTCACTTTTGTGTGTATATATATATATATATATATATATTGTTCAATATTTGATTCAGTGATATTACATTAAATCCAAAAATGTATGATTTTTTTTTAGTATTAAAAATTTTAGTATTTAAAAAAACAACAACTAAACATTATTCACATTTGGTTACATTTGATTTCTATATTAATATATAATAACATTAATGACTCTCTCCATAACCACTGATCTAGATCCAGTTAAGTATTACAACTGTTCTCCGTGGCCAGTGTTTGAGTCTTTGATGAGGGAATGTTTGAGAGAAAACCCACAGGTCAGGCCTACATCTGCTCAGGTTAGACTGATTACATCTGATTACTAGCTTATTACATCTTAGAAAGAATCACCTCTGGATTTCTGTGTAAACTTTTCATGTCTGTGTGTGTATGTTTTAGGTGTTTGATCGTCTGAATTCTGTAGAGATGCTTTGTCTGATGCGGGAGCTGACACTGATGAGTTTCCCTGGTGAGTGTTTCACTGTGTCTGGTGCCAGCGGCGGTGCAAACGGAGGTAAAAATACTTGTGTGTGGATTGGAGGTGGCAGTTCCAGCCAGAAAATGGGGTGCGTGACATCATTGGATCTGGAGACAGGGGGAAGCTTGAGCCAGGTATGAATTTTACACTGTAATATGCTATTTCATCTAAACAAGTATGATTATTTAAGTATGCGTTTTCAGTTACTTGCCAACCAGTTCAGCCACAATCCTTTAGGAATTAATTCATTGACTGCTGTTTATTTAACAGTTCAGTTAACAGTGTTCCCGCCCTCTTTTAGGAGATTGACAGCAGTCCTATCCTCTGCATGGCGATCGTCAGAGCTCCAGGGTCATGCAGTGATTGGCTAGTTGCTGGTACACAGTCAGGTTCACTCTTTATCATTGATACAGTGAATGCAGAGGTTCTTCACTGCCTGAAGAGTGTGAAGGACTCGGTGACATCACTATACTTTCACACTCACAGGTGATTAAATGTACATTTCTGAGCAAAAAGTGGAATGGCTACTTGGATGTTTCGATGACAGAGTGATGTTTAAATTTTTCAGACACTTTAAAAATTACCTTTTGGTTGGGACAGCAGATGGATCGCTAGTCATTTATGAAGATTCAATTTTGGAGGTATAGCTTTTAAAATCATTGCTTATTATTTTAATCATTACTTCAATATTTACTGTACAGTTAATACGGTTGCACTTTAAAATAGACCAAGGTTTTTTTCAATTGATATTGAATTATGAACTTTAATTGTTGATTTACACTTTCTTTTGATAGTCCACTTAAGACATTATACTAACTATAAGTTATATTGTAACTACATGTCAACTACATGTCCACTAACTCTCAGAGTAGACTATTAGGGTAGGCTTAGGGTTTGTAGACATGTAGTTGACATGTTGTTACAAAGTTTCTGTCTGTATGTTGTATGTTGTGGACCCATCAAAATAAAGTGTTAGAAGTTATTAAGCAGTTAGTCTAATAATATTCTAATGGCTGCTAGTTGACACACTGTAGTTGCAAAGTTACTTATTGTAACAAGAATTTAAGTAAAAGATAGTGGACTATCGAAATAAAGTGTTACCAAATTGCCTAGCACTGTAATTGATTGTGTAAATTCAAAAATGTATTAATCTAGGACCAGTAAGATTTTTTTGGATAGGAAATAATACTTTTTATTTTTAAATCAAAAATAACAATAGACATCTATACATTTATAAATATTGCTATTTGCTTATTAGCATTATATTAATTTCTGTCTCACACTCTTTCCATCAATAGAGATTTATATTTTTTTATTATAATATCTCTTAATATTGCAATTTAAGGTGAAATAATAATATAACAAATACTAAAATAACAATTATAATAATATATAATAATTATATACTAAAATAATAAATAACTGTAGCATTCTCTCAGGTTTGTATAAAACAGCACTGTATTATCTCAGATGTAGACATTTGATGTTTTTTGACTGCAGGTGAAGAATGGTGGTCCAGTGAAAACACTGCAGGTTGGTGAAGTGACCACTCCTTTGATGTGTCTTGGTCCATTCAGTCAAAGTCAGGAGCGCAAAGAGTTGTGGGCTGCATGTGGCAGCAGGGTGTTCTCTCTCACAGTGGAATACGACATCTGTAGAAGCATAGACACCAAACCCAAACTGCTGTACCTGTGAGTAACGCTAACACTACTAAAGACAAGCATGACTTTATCTCTTCATTTCAAACAAATTACCATTATATTCATAACAGCCTACACCTATTTTTTTCTGCCAAAGGTAAATATGCTGTACACAGGGTCATACAATTAACTGGGTCTTTCAAAATAAGGTAGCAAAAAATGCCCTTGCTCCATAAACACTGGGGGTGCCTCAGGGTTCTGTGTTTGGCCCCATAGTCTTTTCATTTATATAGACTTGAAGCAGATGGCTAATCTCTTATCTTTTGAGTTGAGCATTATATACAACACACATTTCTGTTGGACTTAATAATGGCCAATCATTATCTCAATAAGTAAAAAAACAAAAAACTGTATTTGTATTTAACTGAAATGACCTCTAATGCAGAAGTTAATTTCGGACCCCAATGTATAATGTGCACTACATTTCGAAAGGTACATCTGGGTGTGAACACCCAAATTCCTGAACAATATGTGCTTGCTTCATTTTAACCCCAAAATAAATGGTTCTTAACCGGATGTTCTTAACCCTGTTTACAGGTTGGTCATGTGGTGTACTTGGCACCAAAATAACATTAGTGTTCAAGCATCATAACAGATAAGACAGGAAGAGATACATGTTCATACTCATCCAGTCGGATAAATCCACAATATAAGCTCAGGTATGAAAGGCGAGTTAAGATGATTAGAATCTGCACAGATAATAAAAGCCATGCACTTTATGATTGGGCCCAGTGAGATTGTATATATTAAGTATAGTAATAGGCCAATCACAGAACCCTGAGGCACCCCCAGTGGTTTGCTGATGGTATTTTGCCCATGATGTAATACTCAGAATGCGACATTCCGTTTTTGTGATGTCCAGATCAGAGAGAGTAGATTGGAGAAGACAGAGTTCTGTTACACAGAATTTCTTGGTGATGTTTTTCAGTGCTTAAGCGTGTTTATCTGTTTGTTTGTTTAGGCAGCAAGGTCCAATCAGCAGTATTCCTTGCATATCACTGTTAGCGGTGGACAAACATGTGTATGTAAGTAAAAGGGACGGTCACACTGTGGAGGTCTGGGATAAGAAGACTGAGAGGATGATGAACCTCATTGACTGCGCACAGTTGCTCGGGTGAAGTTGCGCACACTCACACTTGTTATTAGCATTCGTTTCTAGATCATCTGATCACATGTTTTTGGCACTAAATACAAAAGTGTCCAAAAATAAAAATGCATGTGTGGTGTTAATGCTTATCTGACTTGCCTGTCAATCACAAATGTATGTTAAGAAAAATCAACAAGACTTAAAAGATCTTGGATTTGTTTCATAGCTGCATAAAGTTACATTGATATAAGCACATCCAAAGTTTATTTGTTATAGGAGTTTGACTGAAATGACAGCTATGCATGAAACATTCATATGTAAGCTGCAGCTCCTCGCCTTGTTTGTTCTTTATATATATAAATATATATATATATATATATATATATATACGTTTCATGAAATCAGAGAAACTTCATTTGAGACTAAGTATGATTGACCGTATGTGAACAGATCACCCAAGATAGATGGTAGCAGTTGGTTGACCCTAACTTCTTAACCCTTCCGATCCACAACAGATTAAGTCCCACCAAAAAGCCGAAAGTCCAGAATGAGGCGACTGTTAAAGCTCTGTTGGTCCAGCACAGCGGTACTCTGTGGATTGGGACCAAAGCAGGACGCATTGTGTTGGTGGAAGTCTCCAGCTGTCAGCTTCTGCAGACCATCAGCCTTCAATGCCCTTCCATACGCTGCATGGGCTCTGTTCTGCTTGGTACACTTCCCATTTCCTATATTCACTTTCATGGCTATGTTTCTTACTACACTTGTCAAATTAAATCAAAAAGCACTCATTGGGCCTCTTTTAGACTTGCATTATTTTGATATACTATCTAATTGTTTTCTGGTTCAAATATTTGAAATGTTCTGAATTGTTTCAATAGAAATGACATTCACGTTTGACTTATAAGATGTATTTACTTCCTACTACTTTCTACTTAAGTGGGTCAAAGAGCCCTCAAAAGTTGCATTTAATATAAATTTACACTATAATCTTTATTTGATTGCAACCAACACGCAGTTAAATATCTGAAAACATTACAGTCAGTTAATGTTCTTGTAAAGTATATTATTTTGTAATAAGTATTAATTTAATATACACTTTAAAAGGCTTTTGTGTGTTTTGTTTCATTAGGATTGTTTTAACTAATTTCGTACAGAAATATTCGTTCCTTATCTTTTGATTATATTCTTTTGCAGACACACTCAACCGAAAGAATGTTGTTCTAGTACTGGGTAGACGTAAACGCATGACACAAGACCAAATCAAAACACAAGGTACGAACAGTATAAACACACGCATATTCAATTTCAAAGGAGTTGTAGCATCTATTATTTTTAAGTTGAACGAGGAACATGTGCTTCTGAGCCTTTCAAATATTTATATTCATGATCCGTTGGTGTTTTCCGTGTTTGTGCTAGCCCCAGCTGAGGATTCGGTCCTGACGGTGTGGAACAGTTCACTTCCCCTGGAGGTCAGGGATCTGATCAGACACTGTGAGCTACGAGCAAAGATCAGCAGCAAAATGAGAGAAACTCTCCACAACTGACCCTCCTCTCTGTCCGCTCATCATTTCCCGTCAAACGTCAGCTGAGAAAAAAATAAATACTCTTTATTTCATTTTATAGCACATTAGTGAAAAAAAAGTTCCATTGTCTACTGTTAATAGTGCAGGATGAAGCTCCGCTCACAGAAGGATTCCAGTCCGCCTGTGAAAGAGCGTCAGTTGATGTGACCGAACCTTTGCTGTTTTGAAAAGGGACCCATGTGAAAATGCAGTTCTTTCATATAGCCAAGGGAAACATTTATTTTCGTTATGTAGCCGCGCATTGATATGGTTAGATTATACAGAAAAACCGAGTTTGCTTTAATATTTTATAGAACCGTATTGATTCATGATATGAAGCCATAAGAACTGAGCAGAAAGCCACCGTTTATCAAAAAGATCTCTAATACCTCTTATGCAAATGTGTCATGTTTAATTTTCACTGTGATACAACAGTTGCTACTGCTGTTAGCATCATGGGAGCACAGTGAATCAACAGCTAGACTGGCAGGAAAAAAATAAGATTATGAAATCTTGCACTTTTCACAGGAACTCCCACATTAATGCTAGTATGTGGGAATGACACATGCAAATATGTGAAATTCCAGAACTGACAATGAAGTATATTTATTAAATCTGTGTTAATTGTTTAAAAATGACATTATAAGATCGATTCTGAATTCCGAGCTATAAGCTAATAAAGTTACACTTACACCTTTTGTGAATTACAATCACACACTATTTTCAGTGCCCACAATGACTTTTTATTTTTTTATTTCTCTGTTTAGCGAGTCAAGCACAGCGAAATATAACTGGAGAACAAGCCATAGATAAAGATGCTATGATAATATTTTTGTTACAAATATGATCTTTACCTGTAATTTTGTCTGAGTTGTCGGAATGCTATTGCTATTGATGATTTATATGCTGCATGCCAAGTATATTTTAATAAAGTGTTGTCATTTTGTATGATAACTTTCCGCTTTTTTCATCTTTTTTCTTTTTCATTTTTGTAAAAAATATATTTTTTAAACCCAACCTTAGATGATAACTCTGATTTAAATATGTCAAATTAAAATACTATAAAATATATCTAAATATTTTAATATAATACAAATATAAATTTGATTAAATAGTGATATCATTGTTATTACTACCAAATAATGATATGATTTAAAGCGACAGTAACAATATTGATATCAATTAGAGATTGTGTTTAAAAATCAAGAACAAATATATTTACATTCAAAATACATTTTAATACAAATATAATTTATATTAGGTTCTAATGTTCTTACTATTAAATATTACTACAAATAATAATATAGTAATGAATAATCAAGAAATGCGTTACATTAAAACTGCAGAACAAGCGCGGCGCTGTGACGTTTTTCAGCCAAAACAGAACAGCCCTAGAAGAAGAGTCACGTGTTCCGACTTGAAGGGGGTGGAGCTTAGCTGCCCTGAAGTTTTTTTTAACTCTTCACTTGTTTCAATTCAATATTTTCCTCGGTACAGCTATTCGCTGTTGGTGTGGATTATAGTTTCTGAAAAACCTACATGGACATTTCTGCCGATATTTCTTTGAAAGTCCTGACACCAAGCGCCCCCTGTCTGCCAGGAAACAGCCAATGAGGTTCGCCCGTCCGATGCCCCCACCTCTCTCCAGCGTCACGTGACACAAACAGAGGTCTATCTGGCCTTGTACGTCACGCTGACCCGCTTGATGACAGCAGAGGTTAACGTTATATCACACCGATCCGGGCTAAACTTCACCTAACATCGGTTCTGAGAGCAGCAGACACTAACGCTGGCATGAACCCGATTGCGCTCGGATCCTGCCGTTATTAGAGCCGGTTACCGGAAGACTCATCCGCTCTGGAGGAAACTCGGTAAGTTATGTATCTGCCATCATTCCCAGCGGCGCATGTGCAGTCGAGCGCTACTGCGTTAACGTTACTCGTGAAGTTCAAACATGCAGTTTTCTCAGATTAGATCATATATGTGACAGTTACTGACAACTTTAGTGACTTTCGGGACAGCGCTTTAACACAGCGCTACACTCTGTGGTAATACACTGCAACGTGGGAATTTAACATGGACTTTCATAACTGTTCTCATCAGATCTGGTTTTCAATATGTCCTGTTCATGCGGACCCGCAGCGAGGGTGATTATAAAGTCTGTCCATAAAGGTGAGCGATACATCAACACGTCATAAATACACAAAAACAGCTGAAGAGATGCGTACAGGGTTTGGTTCCCAGCTTTCCCTAACGTTTTTAGGGCTTGTTAACTTCATTAAAAATCGTCAGTGGGCAGTTCTGGGACTGCTGTGTCAAATAAATTCCCCAAGAATTGTAGTATTTGTTTTCCAAAAAGCTGTATTATGTGAAATATCATCGGTATGCTTGAAAGTTGCAACATGCCTAAGATTAAAACGCCCACAAAGCTGACGGAATATAAACAGACATAATACTATATAATATATTTATATTTATGTAATATAAACTGGCAGGCAGTGTTTATGATTAGAATTCTTTTTATTATAAATTCCTTGAGCCCGATGTTTACATTGCACTATTAGTAACGTTAGTGTTTAGTGACGAGGACAGCCGTTGCTGTTTTTGCATATTCATAGTGGATTTTAAATCTTTTGTAAAAGAAGCGTACTTAAACAAACTTTTAAAAGAGGACTTGTGGCAGAAATACTTAAAGGAACAGTTCGCACAAAAATCATCGGGTCTGGAGAAATGTAGCTGTGGATGTTCTACAGTAAATGAGAGTCCGAACAGCTGATTAAAACATCACAGTCAGTCAAACAAATCTTGCTTCCGAAGTGCGAGTAAAGTGGTTTAGTCGTTCGGTGATGTACTGTGTGTCGTTTCCCGGCAGGTTTCTCTCGCTCGCGTCTTCAGCTCTTCAGCCACACTAGAGTGCTTTGTGATGAAGTCCATCTCGTTCCGTTTGTGCACGTGAGGGCGTTTTCACAGACGGCAGTGTGCTTTGCCTCTAAAGACAGTGCACCCAGAGACGGCGATGGAGGAAAGGTACTCTTCTGTCTATTTATTACGTGTGATGTGGGAGATATTGACAGCTACTGATGGAGCTGTTTTGCAGAAGGGTGTAGGTGAGGCGGGTGGAAAGCGGGCGTCGGGCGCTGGAGGTTCAGGGAAAGGTGGCGGTCAGCTGAGATGCCCGAAATGTGGAGATCCTTGTACACACGTGGAGACTTTTGTGTGTAAGTATCACTCTTTGCAGTTTGGTTCGATTTTAGTCATGAAATGAAAAACTACATCACCAGTCAGCTTCTGTTCACTTTTGTTCAGTTGGTACTTACAACGTTGTGAGGGCATATACTGAAAATGACATATTAGCAAGAGTGTTCACCTTAATAGTGTATATATATATATGTGTGTGTGTGTGTGTGTATATATGTGTGTGTAAAAAGTAATAATGTTTCCCCTAAATACATACTTACAATATTTACCTTGTTAAATTTATAAAATTTAGTTATTTTATTTGTAATTAATTAATTTAATATTTTTATAAATATAATGGATATATAATTCATAAGTCACTTTGGTTGAAAGTGTCTGCTTATTGAATGTAAATGTAAATAATAATAAAAAAGTAATTATTATTATTATTAATAATTCATGATACAAATGTAATGAATTATTAATTCATAAAAATATTAACAAGCTTTATATATATATTTTTTTAATAAAACATAATTACAAAGTATGAACTCTTTTTTTTTAATCTGTTTGCGTTATAATTTCTAGTGCTATCAAATTATTAATTTTAAAAGGTTTTTCTTAAAATATATATGGGCTGTGTATATTGTACATTTTGAAATACACACACATGCATGCAAATTAAATATATTTATTTATCATCTAAATTATATGAGTATGAATTACGGTTGCAAAGGGGCAGAACATTTCTGGAATGGAAACTTTGTCTGGGAAATTTTGGAAATGTGAAACTTTTGGGGGGGAAATTTGGGGAATTTAAGGGAATCGATTTGAAATTTGGGGAAATGTATAAAATTAACATTTAATTTAATAACATTAAATTCCTAATTGTTAATTAATAGGCATATAAGAATGATTTCTGCAAAATCATGTGATGCTGAGGATTGGAGTAGTGATGTTCAAAATTCAGCAGAACTATGTATTTTAAAGTATGCACCTTTTTGTTCAGTGTGGAAGTAAGTCTATGGGTGAGGCTCCTATTTATATTATACGCTATAGGTAAATAACGTGGACAACAGCAGCGCTAAAAATGTCATTGACCTGGATGTTTTGTTACGCTTTATGTACAATGTTGTGTTCTGATGCCCAGTTTGGCTCCTGAATCAAAACCAGTGAAGAGCCATGATTAAATGATCTGAATATTAACTGTTTTCCATAAATGTTCGTCTTCCAAGGTTTCTTAATGGTTCTGTAATGGCTGGTTCTGGCATCTAGCTTAAAAATTCATGTCTATTGTAGTAACTTTATTCCATTACCTGACCAACTCTCCTGTGTTCGCTCCATACAGCCTCCACACGGTTTGTGAAATGTGAAAAGTGCCATCATTTCTTCGTGGTTCTGTCTGAGACCGACTCTAAGAAGGGTTTGAATAAGGAGGCGGAGAGCTCTGAACATGTCAAATTCGCATTAGCTCAGAAACCCCCTCCACCGCCTAAAAAGGTATTATTCCATCACACCATACAGACTTTATTACATGAAACGAATCTTTGTGTTATCAGATCGCCTTTTTTGAAAGTAAGCTAGTCGGAGCTAAACCTCTCTCACATGGGCTTTTTGTTGTCTCGGCCTCTTAAGATTTATGCCTACCTCGACAAATATGTTGTTGGCCAGTCGTACGCCAAGAAAGTGTTGGCTGTCGCCGTCTATAATCATTACAAACGGATCTACAACAACCTCCCAGCAACAGGCCGACAGCAAGTGGAAACAGACAAACAGAGCTCCCTCTCTCCCAGAGGTTTGGCATTTCGCACATATTTATTGTTTATCGTTTTATCATTTTTGAAGAGAAAGTTCAAACAGCAAGATGTTCACAATGGATTAAAATTTTTTTTTTGTAACAAAAGGTCTTTATTGATACTTAAATTCAATTGACCTAGTACTGTAGCTATCGAATATTTTAGTAATCGAGTATTCTACTTAAAATTCCGTTGATTAATCGAGTACTCGGATAAAACATTTTTGCTTAATTAAAGAGCAATATTAAATATGCAAAGAGAAAATGAACAACTAATTGGTTTCTTTTTTTGAAAAGAAAAACAACAAAAAACTACATTTTATTTATTGGTGATATTTCTTCAATTTTTTTATATTAATATTAAAATATCAGGTAAAATATTATTATTATACAGTAAGTTGTGCATGGCTGTGCATTTATAAAACCTATTCATTGCAATCAAATTAAAAAGACCACACCTGTTAAATGAGCACATTATACTTAGGGACATTTATTCAACGTTCAGTATTCAAACTAAAGTATCAAGTATTCATCCAAGCCACGGTATTGAAAAAGTATTACGTATGTCTAATCGTAAAAGCCATGCACAACTTTATTGACAGTAAACTAATTAGCCTTGGTATACAGTAAGCTGATAAATATTCCAGTATAGTGTAGCCATGTGTTCACACTAGAGCGTCAAAATTCACTCTTGCCACCCTGCAAAACGGTGGACTTCTGCATTCTGACTGGTTGCGGCCGAACCTTGTCATAGCTCATTACCATAAAATTAACCTGATTTCAACTCTCCTCGACGCTTTCGCCGTCCATGACTTGCCGCCAGCTTACATTTAAAACTTTGACACTCTCGCCGGCGACGGTGTGGTAACGGCACCCCCACATCCGTTGTGCGGTATTGCACCGACCGTTGTGCTTTATCCCGTCCATAATTAACGTACGTTAATTAACAGCCCCCATTTCGATTAACAATCGCTTTGAATTAACGCTACACTGAATTCACCTGGTCTCGTGTGACAGTCCTCCTCCGGTCTCTGAGTAGGACATTTTTGTCGTTTTCTCCTGTTTATTTGGTCTCTTTGCTCATCGCCATTGTTATTGCTCTCTTCCACTACGCATTCCGCAGTAGTCCACGCTCGCGCCCTCAAATCAAAACACCGCCGCCTCCTTCTGCTTCGTGGGTGACCTAAGCCTAAGCGCATTGTCACAGTAATAGAAAAAACCATTGCGAAAAAACGTGACATGAACTTTAAAATGAATTAATAGAGGATCATTTTTTTTAATCGAGTTACTTGAGGAATCGTTTCAGCCCTTGCTAATCCAATTTCTTAGTTCTAGTTTACGTCAGGTAAATGCCCTGTTCTTCAGCTTATTTGTTGCTCTGTATAGTTGGAGTTGTCCAGTAGTGTGTCTACAGTATTACCGGCACCTAAAGGGAGAGTCATCATCTGAACTTTGGCCTGCTGTCACTGTTACACAACTCACACTGTGATGTTAGCTGTGCTCATCGTGGTAAGTTTACTGCACTTTTCTCCGCAGAGTTAGAGATCAGAAGACGCGAAGATGAATACAGGTTTACAAGTAAGTGATTGTTTTGTGCGTTTCAATCTCACATGCTCCGGATTTTTTTTGGTTGTGCAAACGGCGAAATTTACAGACACAACATGACTCCATGTTTACGTCTACACACATCAGCCATCTGCGCTTGGGTGGGGGGCACTTCAGGATCAGTCGAGTTTGTTGCTGACCTCCGTAAAGTTAGATAAAGTGGCACAATGACCTAGTTACAGCTCTCATAGTCATAGTCTCTGGTCATTCAGCTTTCACACTGGGGCTTCTGTCTGTTTGCTTCTTATTTATAGTCTGAACTTGGTCCAACAGGATCATACTGGACAGGGTTTGGAAACTAGGCTGTACCGATGACATAATTCTGACTTGCGTAATAGTGACCGCTAGCCCAACTTAGATCCTGAGATGTGAAATGAACATATGAGTAAGCTCATGTGTAAAAGTAGATTAGAAATAGTTACAAATGTTGTTCAAAAAAAAAAAGCTAAGAATCTTTGTTTGGTTATTTCCCATTTGGGTAAAAGCGGCTTTCACTGCCAAATTCTTGTGGTGTCGTGTTGCTTTTCGTGATCTGCTGGATGGAGATGTGAGGTAGTTTGGTTGTTTTCGCAGAGCTGCTTCAGATCGCTGGCATCAGTCCCCATGGCAACGCTCTGGGTGCGTCTGTTCAGCAGCAGACCAATCAGCAAGCTCCTCAAGACAAGAGGGGCAGGGACGTGCTTGACTCCACCCATGCTGATATTAAGCTGGAAAAGAGCAACATTGTGTTGCTGGGACCTACTGGATCAGGTTAGTACAGGATTTCCACAGAACTCTTTATAGCACCAACTGGTGGCCAGTTTGAATAATGTTTGGTGTATTCTTTCTTGGCGTCCCAAAGATATGAGGGTCTGTCGTTTACAGTTTAAATGCCCAGCTACCTTAGCTTCAATAGCTTTTAATCATCAACAAATATGATGTTTTATTAAAAAGCCACTAATAATAACAGATTAGCTAATTATTTGCGGTAATGATAATGACATGTAATTTAAAAATAAAATCACAATAATGACAATTTGCAAAATGTAGTATCTTATTATTTTCACTTAGATTTTTGGTCAAAATGTTACCCAGACATTTACATAATTTGTGCAGTTAAACATTTTAGGATATTGTCATAATTAATTATTATCGTATTATGGTTATTATTTTTTATGTTTATTATGCTTATTCACTTTTATTAAAATCAGAGCTTATTAAAATCAAAGGTCTCTTATATACTCTTATCTTTATGATAAAAAAACAACAAAACTATTGTTACATCATTAGTACAAAATATTTTATGAAATTTTAACATTACTGCATAATTGCAGTTAATCGCATAAAAAATAAGTTTTCGTTTACATAATATTCGTGTGCTGTATTTATGTATATA
>JAUMHG010000032.1:2329484-2340800 GCA_032359395.1 Enteromius anoplus
TACTAAATAGCGGCATGTTGTCTACCGGCTTGTTGTCTCCTCGCTTTGTTTACTTTCGGGAGTTCCATTGGAATTTTTCCGCACGTTAATTCTGACCAATTAAAAAGCAGTTTACGAAATACGTTTATCTGGCCAACGAGTGATGCAGATGTTGTCACATTACTGCATTTTGGTTTGTTTAAACTGGTTCGGACCAGAGCAATCAGTGTGGTGTAAAAAGGACCCAAAACGGCAGAAAAATGCTACGATGTATCATTTGTTGCCCTTGGTCCGGACCAAATGAACCGAACCACAGGTGTGAAAGCACCCTTAGTCTCAGATGTAGCACTACGCCACGACGCGCTGTCAGTTACAAAATAATAACTATTTTGGATTTTAAACTGTGCGACTCTGTTGAAAATAAAGAGCTTGTGCGCGCAAAACGCGCTGCATGTGAACATACTTTTATGTTAGTTTTAATAAATAAAAACGTGAAAATAAATAAACTAAAAAAAGAAATTATTTTTTTATATTGTTTTTGCTGTATCAAAATTATACCGTACCGTGACACCACTGTATCGTATCGAACCGTGATTTTTGTGAACCGTTACACCCCTAATAAGTGTGTATAAGCATTTACTTGCTTGGTGTTCATTACAACCACATTCATGGATCAAACACGTACATATTTTCTATCTTTACAATTATTATTTTTTTCACAAATAAATGGAACATGCATTCGACCAAAGTCACTGAAATTTCAAAATGACTTAAACTCTATGAGTAGCATATTAAATGTAGGACTTATAATTATTTGTTTATCAATTAATTTGTTGATATTGGTTGTTATTAGGGCTGCAAAATGATTAATCGTGATTAATCAAATTTAAATGTGTGTACTGTGTATTTTTATTATGTTTTTGTACAAACATATTATGTTAATAAAAATTATTTTGGATGCAATTAATCGTATTGGGTCAGACTGTCCGTAGGTATCTGTGAGGTTTAATTTCCCAACACTTTTTGTTATCCGATTGAGTTTTCAGGTAGAAGACCACTTACTACACTACAAGCCTAAACTTGACGGCTTCTGATTGAAACTTTGTCTTTTTGTTTTGCTTAATAAAAGTGAATAAAGTGATAAAGACTAGAGTAAAAGTCTGCCACACTTTTCACTGATATATTAAAAAGAATTTTTAGATTAAAATATCCATTACAAAAATTAACCGTGATTCCACAATCGCAAAAGACATTTGTTTAAATGTGTCCCTTGAATTTCAGCGAGACTTGGCTTTAAAGGAACATTACATTGCTGTATGTTGACTGACTGCTGTGCTGGTGTTACACGTCTTTCACAAACTAAACTCAGTCTCTCTCCAGTAAGCAGTGTTGGAAAGGTTACTTGTAATGTAGGTTACAGATTCTAGACTATTACAGACTCTATTCAAATTGTAATATGTAAGTTACTCTATTAAAGTAACGTAACTGATTTGATTGCTTTTAGATTTCTTTTCTGAATGTCTAACAAATGTTTTCAACTGCTAAACATTTTGCTACATTTAAAGCATGCGGGTTAATGTTCCATTACATAACGCAACACTGATTACCGTCAGACTTTTAAAATCCTTCAACACTTGAATTAAGATCATAATCATTTTATTTTAAAGCACAGTCACCACAAAATAAAACGTTAGCATCCCTTTTTACTCTGAGATCTTTCTGATACTGTTTTTGAAACCAAATCTTTGCATAGCTATGACAGGAAACACTGGCATCTAAGATCTTAAAAAATAAAGCATATATATACATTTAAAAACCTAAATGGGAAATAAGAGAGCTATTAAATAAGCATGTGTCCTATTCTGTGCCCTAACCTCCTCAAACATTGGCGTCTCATATTTCAAAGCAGTCGATGCAATTAGGGAAAGAAATTAATCATATCTGTGTGTGAGTGTGAAAATAATCTGACGCAATCCCCCTTTGTAATGTCAACATTTTCCAAAGTAACACATTTAATAACACATTTTTTCAATAACTGTAAAAGTAAGTTACGGTAAAAAATTTCTGTCCTTAATTTTCATGACTTGTAACTTAATTAGATTTTGATTAAGTTTGTGAGTGTTCTGAAAACTCATTCACCCACTGGGTTGTATTTGTCAGTTGTGAGTACAAAGAGGAGAAAAGCTCTCTTGTAAGCTTTCGCTGGGCCTCCTCTGGTCAAATCTTTCCATTCCTGCCCCTCTCACCACAACCTCCTCGATTTCTGCGTTTAGATTAGGTGGAGTCACAGCCAAGCCTGTGCGCACTCATGAATGTGCATTTGTTCATGTGTTCTGTGTGCTCTCCGAGTGTTTTCTATGAAGTGTGCATGTGTGTCTGTGAACAGGACTTACTGTCAGGGGTAGCGCTGCCATTGGGCAGAGATCCTAGATCAACAACCAGGCCGTCCAGACAGACGTTGAGCTCACCTCCTGCTACAACCGAGCCTTTGTTCTCTGTTTGTAGCACCAGACTGAGCTGAACATTCTCCACTGCCAGTCAGAGAGAGAGAGAAACAGAGAGAGAGAGAGAGAGAGAGAGAGAGAGAGAGCTCTAGTGCCAGCAAATACATTCGCTTTTAGGTTTGTAAAACCTACATTTAATTTACATTCATGACATTTCATTTGACTGATTCTTGGTTTTGGCAACACACTAGTTCATATTTTGGGTTTTAAAATAGCAGGGTAACTGGTTTAAAAGGGTTTGAGAGAGCTCAGCTGTTCATTTCAATCTAAGCCATATTAGAACATGTGCTGACATAATAATATTAACTGCTGTCGGAAACTTATACAAGAACAGCAAACTTTCAAACACTATGTTTTTATTTTCATGGGGAAGCGCTAAAGAAACAATTCAATCAGAATTCAAATTTGGTCACAATTTACTCTCATTTCATGCCAAACCTGTATGAATGTCTTCCATGGAACAAAAAGGACATTGAGAGCATCCTGTCTTGTAAAAACTGTCAGATGATAAAAGTTCAAGATTTTTTCTAAACAATGTGAAGGAGACAGCTGACTAATAGCTGGCTAATATTGTAGAGGGATGCTGCTCAAAGTCAAATCCCAAAACCTTTCAGGAAAAACACTGCACCGAGCTGAAAGTTTGTGGTAAGTTTGTACAGACTTCACAGACAAGGTCACGTGTTTTCAATCAGCACAGATTACAACCTTATTATTAGGTCTGGGAAAAAACTTGTTACAAAGATTGTAATGTCTAATATACATCCAGAACTGATGCTGTAATTCTACCCAAAAACTACATACTGCATCTGATATTTCCTACAGATACACTAAAGACAGCAGACAGAAACAACTGACTTAAAAGCACTTTTAGGTACTGAAAATACCAGCCTTCTAATCATTTCGGCCACTACTGTGCATATATATATATCCACAATGCACTAAGAGCACTGTGTATATTTATCATGAATACACAATGCTTGTCATGAATTATCATTTTAATGGTGTCTGGAGTTTTGTCTATTTGTGCTAGACTTACTCTTGCCATCATGTGTTCGTAGAGTGTCCAGTAAGTCAATGGTGGCACTGCCCAGAAGTTCCTTCCTCAAAGTGTGACAACTCCACAACTTCAGATCCAAACGACTCTGAGGAGTCACGTTCCTGTACGAAAAACAACAAAAATGTGACCATAGATTTTAGGCCATTTTGATCAATTAAATAAGTAACCAATATACACTGTTTATAATCTCAGTCACATAATGCCTTACAAAGTGAGGTCCTCATTCCACTGCAGCTCTAGGTGTCCAGTGCGTTTGCCTGTTTTTTTTGTTTCACTGGTCAAGCCATCAGCAGTCACCTCCACAAATGAACTCAAACGAGAGTGACGATTGGGCAGTTTAGGAGACTGAGGCTTAGCAGACAACACTGTAAGATGAGAGGAACAGAAAAAACCAACTCTTTTAACTCTTAAACATTCTGGAATAGAAGTTTTGCAAATTTTCAAAGAGAAGCAGGTCATTATATTTTGGTTTATTGTGAATTAAACCATTACAGAGCTATACACCCCAGTAAAAACATCCAGTGAAAGCCTTAGCATTTTGGGGGCCCTTAAGCATGTTTTCTAAATGGGTCCTTTTCCACCTGGAAGCAGCATTTATTTTTGCCTTAAACTCAAGGATGCAAAGCGTCTGGTGTTCTGCATCACGTTTCAAGTATGTGCTCTCGCAATGCATTTTAAATTTGAAAAAGTACGCACAGCATGGAGGACAAATAAAACTAGCTGACAAACATATGATAATATAAAAAGTCTCAGCATCTAAATTGTGTTAACCTTATTAGGAATTTCAAAGGATAAATGCAGTTTTGGAGCTTTTTTTTGGCTTGACTGTTCACACTGATTCTAGCATGAAATAAACATTGAATGTACACCCGACCCTTGTTAAAAGATACATTACAACTTAATGTATATAGCATCTCATGTAATCACTCAATGAGTGTTTCAATTGCGTTAAGACAGCAGCTAGAAAACACGGTCACATAACTGCAGAAAATCCATCCAGTGTCTGTAAACTAGCAAGAAATCTGTACACTTAAGAGGAGGATGTAGCAAAAGTAAGTTAAAGTTAAAGTTGTATGTCTCCAGAGCAGCACAAAATTCATTGTAGCCTACAAGGTAATGTTAGTATCTTTTGCTCCAACCAATGATTAAATAAAAGAAATAAGTTAAACACATGATACACGGGTCACTTATTTGAGCATTGTTGCTGTCAATAAGCAACCAGGTGAGACACAGGCCCAAGACAGATCTAAAATTATCCAGATACAAATGTGTTACCTATCCTTAAAGGGAAAGTGCCCTAGCGACAGTGATCAAAAAAGTTGCCTTGCATATCATAAGCCTAACATTTGAAGTTATGGTACGTTTAACTAATGTTGGGGATTTATTTATGCTTGTTTATACCAGGTTGGGGTAATAAACTGATTTCCTCTAATGGTCTATGGACCCCCTGAATTATTCTTCTATTTCATCTGTATTGTTAAAAGCACTTTAAAAATAAAGAACCCTGTCGAGGGGCCCCCTGGTGAGCATGTGGGCCCTACACACCCAAAATCATTAGAACACTAGTATTTTCAGCAGCTAAGAAATGGTTTTTATTTGCTTCACACAGACATGAAATCTGATCATCATCCAGTCTGTTTGGAATGACATGAAAGAACAGAACAAACTGAGACTCAATCCAGAAGAACTGTTTTAGTTCAAGTTTTGCGTTAAAAAAAAAGAGGATGCTGTCAAAAATAACATCATATATTTTCTTTATCAATTCAATTCTATTAACTAAATGAAATCCACATTAAGTGTCAACATCCTATGTGTTTTAAGCAGCTTTTGTCCTCGTGCACTTAAGCAGAGTTTCTTAGGAGCTTTGCAAGTAGGTTTCTTGACATATTCTTCACAGTTCTGTCATTCCAGACAGACTGATGATAATCCGATCAGATTACAATTAATGGCAAAATAAATGTTTGGAAATGTAAACTGACACGCGACACATTTTTACTGCTCAAAATACTAGTGTTGTAATAATTTTGGCCACCAGTGAATATGTTCCACTCAAAGAGCATTTAAGTGTGTGAGACGTGACTATAACCTGTATTTATTTATAGAGGTGTATTATGTCACACTTCTCTAGTAAGTTTTGTCTGTTTGTGAAGATGCTGCAAGCACAAATCCATGAATGAATGTTCCCAAGTGAAATAAACTTCAACGGATTGCCCCAGCTTGGGGAATAGGGAGCAAATAAACACTGGGTAGGAACCCTGTTAATCAGAACACAGTTAATGCATGAAGCTCTCTTCTAATGAGTTGGTTGTGTGAAACAGATACTACTCTTACCACTTCTGCAGTATTCAGTATGTACACTGTGCATAGTAAACAAACTTTTGTTATGCATGGAATACCTAGATCACCTACTACCATTCTGTATCTAAACCCAAATTCTGTTAGTAGGACATAAATTACTCTATAGCTGCAATATACAGCACTGCAAAAAACATATGTTTTTCTGCCGTATCAGTGGCTCAGAGAGTAATTCATATGCAAGCCTGTATTTTTGAGAGACCCAATATCTAGTCTGGCTTTTGTCAAACTTGTGCTTCCCCTTTATACATCAGAATATTTTCAATAAATAAAAATGATTATTTGAAAGGTGGAAAAAAGACTTAGCTGTCAGTTTAGGAAGGTTTGTCCCCAAAAAAGTGTCATTTATATAATAAATTATAATTTAGCATTATAATTTACACTCAATGTTAATAAATACTGTTTAAATAAGTAATTTTTTTTAACGTTTAAAAGTAAAACATTTCTGCCACCTAACTACTGTGTTGCTACTTTCTACTTTAGGGTAAACAAAGTTTATTTGCACTTAGTGTAACTAGAAAAGATTGCCAAAAATGTCATTATTCAGTTAAAGACAGCTTAGTGTTGATTCAGTTTTGTTTATCAGGTTTATCATCCATTATGAGTCAACTGGGCAACATAAATAAAGCCTTTGTAAAAAGAACAGTTAGCACAATAATTGCAAGGTAGTGTTTGTCACTAGCAACTTTAGCATAGTACTCTGAAACATGTGTTGCTAGTTGTATACTGTTTCACACACCGTTCTTTAAACGTAGTAGTAAGTATGCAGTGTGTACTGGACAGCAAGCATGCAATTTTTACAACAGCCATTATAAATATTAAAAACAGGGGACTAAAATTCTGCTCCAAGACAGTTATGTAGTGTGAATAACATATCTTTATGATAACAACAAAGATTATGATTCCAAGATAAAAAAAAAAATAAAAAAAAATCAAGACATCAAGATTCCAGAAAAATCAGACGCTTTGGATTCCTGTTAAAATTAATGGCATTAGTGGCACAATTAATCGTTTAAAGATCGCGATCTCGATTCGACCCCCACACGATCTTAATCCAGCATTTGTACAATTCAGCCAATTATATTTTCAAGGACAGGAGACGAGCATAACTGTCTGAACTCGAGATAACACGCAATCACTCACAGCGGGCGTGATGACGCCTGACGTCAAATACGGTTTTGCTCAGGCAGAGTGCTTGTTCCGCTCCGTATCGCGCACATACGCGTCTAAATATATATATATAAATTTATGTAATTTTTAAAAAATGTTTAATTATTTTTTTTTCTTCTTAACATTATTACATTATTTTACATTTAATTTCTTGTCTTATTTAACTGATATTGTACTACTGTTTGATTACCTATTTTTCAGGGGTAAATCTTTAAAATAAAAAAGTTATCCAGAATCGTGAGAGAATCGTGATCTTTTTTCTAAGTAAAAAAAAATCGTGATTCTCATTTTACTCAGAATCGTGCAGCTTTAATTCCTGTAAAGCATATTCTGTCAAACAGGAAATTTAAGTACATGTGTCCTGGCATGATCTAGCAGCGCAGTGATGAAGTTATTATTCAGTGCACATCACCCTCTAGAGGAAACACGGCACAGTGCAAAAACACATGCGTCACACCAGCTTTTAAAATCACATCGGCTGCAGATTAATCAATCAACAGAGCTGATGTTCGTTGGGACTGGATCAAAACAGGCTGGTTTTCCTACCTTTCAAGGTCAGCTGTGATTTCTCTGTGGCCTGAGCACTGGCAGACTGAGACACACTGGCAGCTGCCATCATCACTTCACATCACATCACAGCCCTGAACACACACACATAATCATAATCATCATCTCCGATAACACTCATAGTTATTCAGCCACTGTATTTCATAATCAGAGCATAATACGGTCTCCATTGTGAGCAAAAACAAAAAAGTGATCTTCTGAAGCGCAGACACATATTACAGTTCAAATCAGGAAGATTTAACACGAGCTGTGAAGGAATCAAAAGAAAAATGCTGAGAAGGTCAACAGCAAAGCTTCATATATGCTTTATAAAGATGTGAATATCTCAGTCTGACAGCTTCATAGGTCACTAACTGATTTTGATGAGCGGACACAAACGAACAGCAGTAATACATGTATTCAAACCTACCGTGTAAGTTACTGCATAACGTAACAACAACATAAGAACATTTTTCATATTGTTTGAACGATGACATAACAACAACATAAGATAACATCACATTTATATTAGGCACAGATTTAGACACCTGACAGACTCAACGAGAAATCATTTCTGCAGCTATTTAAGATTTGTAAGCATAGCTAATTTTAAGTTGAATTTCATGTCGGGGGAGTGACGCTGTTTGGCTAGCTGCACATCCTTTTTATATCAAAAGTCACAATAGAGTTGAAACCGTCAAGAAGAACGCTTAGTACAGATGGACAGGTTTATAGGTGATTTAACAGGTTTTCTGTTTATACTAACAAACAAGAAAATGTTTTGATCTCTACCTTTTATCTGCCGTGAGACTGTGAAGCGCTAACTGTCATTTCCGCTTTAATGTCAGGGTCATGTGACTCACACACCAGCCCCGCGGTGGATCATGGGAGCGGAAACTCCAATTATTTATTTGTATTTTTCTATTTTGCAGCTATAACAATCGAACACATTATCGTTCTTTCTATTTACATTTGACTTAATTTAAATCTTTGTTAATTAAACTTTTTTTTTTTGCAGCATTCAAGAGTATCTAGCAGATCTATCTCTCTCTCACTTGTTCTACTTTTTATGGATGACAGCTGAATGAAACAGTACATAATGTTGGGTCATTATGTATTTTGCATAACAATACATGACTTCCTGGGGATTGCTCCTATTTTTCTGTGTGTTTTAATGAAGAAAGGGGGGGGGTTAGGATTAGAAATTAGGAATTAGAAATTACCAGTGAAAAGGACAGAGCCAACAAAGCTGTTCAACTCATAAATATTTTATCAATTTGTCATAACTTTAATGCACCAATATCACAACATTTACCCACCCAAGTTAACACATATTATGGATTATAAAGGAAACTGCAATGATTGAGTATACTGAGTGAGGAGCCTTATTGTTGAGCTGAGCTAAGTTATCTTGCTCCCTAAATAAAATTATGCATTAAATGTAAGTGGTTGCAAATCACTTTATTTTATTATCATTTATTTCAGTGAAGGAAGGGGTCACACGCCCAGTCAATGCACTCTACTTTCTGGAAATTATATGGAAGAAATAGAGTTGTCTCATATTGCTGGATAGTTGTTATTTATCCTGGGAATCAAAATCAAGCATTGTTGCAGGGGCTAGTTGTTCAAAAGTAATCTGATCAGATTTGGCCATTGGATAAGATCAAATCTTGAAAATCAGGTCAAAATCAGAAATCAGGTGTCCCCAACTAAGCAAGCCAGAGGCGACAGAGGAAAAGAACCAAAACCCCATCCAAGAGAGAATGGAAGGAAAAAACCTTGGGAGAAACCAGTCTTAGTTGGGGCCAGTTCTCCTCTAACCGGATGCCCAGCACCTAATATCCAGTTCAATTTTAGGCACATGTCAGATTGTGCAAGGGTGTGTATGTGCGTTTGTGTGCAGCAGTAAGAAGTTATTTGTCATCCAATTTTTTATATCAGCTATGCATTCCGTTAGTTTCTCAATTTGGTGTGTTTCACCTGGCTGAGAAGAAATATAGAGCTAAGTATCATCAGCATAACAGTGAAAGCTAACACCATGTTTCCTGATTATATCTCCCAAGGGTAACATATAAAGCGTAAAAAGTACTGAGCCTTAAGGTACTCCATATTGCACTTTTGATCTATATGAAACGTCCTCATTCATTGCTGCAAACTGATAGCGGTCAGATAAGTATGATTTGAACCATGCTAAGGAACTTCCACTAATGCCAACAGAGTTTTCTAGACTATTCATGAGAATGTTGTGGTCAATAGTGTAGAACGGATACTACCTTTTTTAGTATCTTTGACAGTAAAGGGAAATTTGAAATCGGTGAGTAATTAACTAGATCTTTGGGGTCAAATTACGTTTTTTTTAACGAGAGTCTTAATAACAGCCAGTTTGAAGGTTTTGGGGACACATCCTAATGACAATGATGAATTAATAATAGACAAAACATTTATAATAGATTCGCATAAATCTCAAACATATCTATGTGGGCTTTTTTACACAATTACATTCACCTTTATTTAGTATTCTTTATTCACACTCTTGCCTGAGAATATGCAACCAGATCCTGTAAACTAATAAACAGTTTTTTTTGTGTCACGAGCCTCACTGGAGTTCCCTGCGTAAGCCTCCAGAGGGCACTCCAGCCCAGACTATGTTTACTGTTTGTCTGTCCCTCCATTTTGTGTTCAGGACTCTTGACCTCTTGTCTCCTCCAACCTTGTTTGTTGTCCTGGTTACCCATTAGTTCCTCCTCCAGAGCCTGCCAGCAAACCTGATTCCCCTTGGATTCCGCCAGTGACTGCACGACTTCCAGAGATGTCGGTTCCGGCTGAAGAGTCTCTGGAGGTTTCGCTGGTGGCTGCACAAACCCCTAACCTCCCTGTGATTGCCTTGGACATGTCCCTGAAACCTGTGCCTTACCCTGAACTTGCCACGGAGGCTGTTGAACTATTGTCCTGCCCTAAACTGGTCACAGGGGCCCGTGAACTTTCATCCTACCCTGTACCGATCACGGAGGCCATTGAACTCCTGACCAGTCCTGCCCTGGCTACGGAGACCAGCTGCAACGAACTAAAAGCAGGTTCTGTCTCGGCCATACAGGCCATCACTAACCTCTCTAAGCTTCCCGTAGCAGTCCTGCCTGATCCACCCTGGTGGGCTTCTCCGTTGCCTGTTCCGCCCTGGGGGTATCAGCGCCGCTTGACCCGCCCTGGTGGGCGTCCGCGCTGCCTGTTCCGCCCAGGAGGGCATCACCATCTCCTAAGCTGCCTTTGTGGGCGTCTCCGCAATCAGCTCCGCAAAGGTGGGCACCTTTGCCGTCTACTCCACCCTGGTGGGCATCCCGGGCACCTGCTCTGCCCTGGTGGGCATCTCCGCCATCTGCTTCCGCCCTGGTGGGCTTCTCCTATGTCTGCCTCGCCCTGGAGTGTCTGAAATCCACTTCTAGGGGAGGGGCTATGTCACAAACCTCACTGGAGTTCCCTGCGGAAGCCTCCAGAGGGCACTCCAACCCAGACTATGTTTACTGTTTGTCTGTCTTATTATGAACTCTTGTCTCCTCCCAGCTTGTTTGTCATCCTGGGTACCCATTAGTTCCTCGCCCCCTCGTCTTGTATTTAAGGACTCGTTTGTGGCTCTGTTACACTCGGTGTCAGGGAAGAGACGGGAAACATGCGGATCCATTCGCAAAGCTTTATTTACATCCAGGCTCA
>JAUMHG010000032.1:2388805-2402768 GCA_032359395.1 Enteromius anoplus
CAACACCTGGTGCTGATAAGCCCAGGTACAACACTAAAAAGGGTCCGTGTAGAAACTAATACTCGGGAGACGGTTCCTGCTGCTGTTGGTTGGAGAGAGCCACAGAGGCGCTGTTTGTGACAAGCACATAATTTGACCATTAATTTTGTGACATTATAGTGGAAGCTGAGCTTCCCTTGCAGTCTTAAAGAAATCAGCACTGATCTAAACATTGACCAGCGACTAATACAAGGACATACGGGATATTTATACATGAGCAGACAATTAGGAATGGGAGGAGAACATACGAGACAACACATGAGGTGGGTGGAGACGATAATAGTGGGTTTATTGACAATTAGTCCATAAATGAAACGGAGACACACAACAGTTTATGGATGGCTGGAGTGTCATCCAAAACTGGACTGACACATCCAGCTGATCGTTACACTTATTACTTGAAATTATTGCTGCAAAAGTGGAATTACAAGCAGCTTAATCTCAGGGTGTCATTAGTTTGTCACCATTGGCTTTTAATATTGGCTTTATCTTTGCTTTTTTCATTATTTCATTTTGAATTAAGAAATTATAATATTTTAGATTATTTCATAATTTATTTTATTTTTTTATAATATTAATTATTATAGGCCTATTGCATGCAATGTACACAGAATATTAATAATAATTCATGAGTTCCCACTTCCTCTGTAATAACCAAGATTGGCTGCAGCTGGTTATTATATTGTGCGTGGTTTCTCCCTAAATTGGTTTGTTTAAACATCATTTCACGAGTTCCCACTTCCTCGGTTATAACCAAATAGGCATGATTGGCGGACTGTCCGGGGAGAAGGCCGAGAGCTTGGCGGGCCCCAAGCCCTAGGGGAGGGACCCCTTAGCGGCGAGAGCTGAGAAGAGCTCGGAGCCCGACCTGCTCACCGCGTGCCCCCAACAAGCAGAGTTATAGGACCGCACCAAACATGCCCTCTAAAGGATGCCTGTTATAAGCTGGACGAATAGGGTTTTTTTTTTCTTCCCCCCTCAGTGGATAACTTGAGTGCAGGATAAAAGTGGAAAGCAGGCTGGGGTTTAAGTAGAAGGCCGAGGGAGGCGGGTAGGATGAGAAAGTTTGAACTGAGGAAGGTTAGCGATCCACGTGGGCGGATTGAAGACGTTTGGCTACAGCTGTGAGAGAGGCGGGGCTGTAAGGCTAGGGCCAAGAGAGGCGGGCAGAATTTAAGCTAGTGCAGTGAGATACCAGCAAATGCTAGGCCAAGAGAGGCGGGCAAATATGTGGCGGAAGAAGGCCAAGATAGGCGGGCAAGGTAGGGCAAGGTTAAAGCAGCGAGGGCAGGCAAAATGTAAAGTCAAGAGAAGCGGGCGAGGCTGGCTGCTTTGACGAAAGCGATGGTTAGAATAGACTGGGTGAAGCTGAGGTAGGTGGGGCTGTGTGGAATTTGCTGTCGAGGAAGTGTCGGTTTGAGAAAAGGAGGATAAAAGAGGGGATAGCTGGTATTTATTTATTTACTTTTTACTTAAAAAAGAAGGGTGAGGGAAAAATAATGTTAATCTGAAGGAGAAGGTAGAGAGTAAAGCAGATGGGAAGAGAATGAGAGGACAGGAAATCATTTAGGAGGTTAAGGGAATGGAGGTTGCTGAAATAGCTGGCTCAACAGGTTATAAGGATGAGAAGAGAGAGCATAGGGATAAGGAGGAAAAGGATAATTAGCTGCAAAGTTTGCAGCGGAATAATTAGCGAGATGCGAAGGCTCGAGAGGCTGCTGAGAGGGGGTCGTAAGGTAAAACCAGACCAAGAGAGATGTTAGATAGGAAATGTAAAGCTTGGAAAATAGCCCTAGTCAAACAGCCCTAGTCAAAATTAAAGTTAATGTAATTCAAAATTGTAAAGATGTTCCTGTTACTTAATTTGAAATCATTGTTAATTTATTGTTGTTGCTAGATTACACTGTTTACTGTATCTCAGTGGAGAAATGTAGATTTAAACATTATACGTAGTTTATACTGTGTGTTCATTTCCCTTAATAACGAGCAAGCTGAATCATTCCACTTGTTAATCGTATCGCAAATCGCAATGTGACATTCTTTCCAGCAGCCCTACCATAGACTAATGTTAATTTAATATTTTGAAAAACCGCATAAGTCTCCTAGCCTGCCAAACATTATGTTAGCTGGTATTGATCATCGGGAACCGCTATTATCTTTGAGATTCTAATAAACTGGTGTGACTTAAAATGTGGCACGTGCAGAGATAATATACATGCACATGCATACGCATAAACATATATATATATATACACACACATATATGTATGCATGTATGCGGATAAACATACGTAAAATTGAGCATGCACACTAGCACGCATTGCATGCATGTTCCTACGCACGCGCATATATACGGACGCATATACATGGCATTCACGTATATAAACTATGTGCTTTAAAATCGTGATGAACACAAGCACACAAAGAAATGTGTTGATGAAACTCCAATTGAATGGCTTTAAATTATTTACAAGACGAACTATGATAAATAACGCCCACTGATTCCCAGATAAATGTAATCAACCCAAACTTGCGGCTTATGTGGAGAAAGCGGACCCGGCTACTGAGAGGAATGTTGCCAACTTAGTGCGAGATTTATCTACTTCGGACCCCCTTGGTGACTTTTTCCAAAAAGTGACTAGCGATGAAACTAGCGACTGCTTGGACAAACCTCAGCATGTCTCTGGTAGTGCAAAAAAAAAAATGGGTTGATTTCAGTCACCATTTCATTTTCATTCCGTTTTTCTGAACGCAGAAACCATTAAATGTATTGGTGAAACTGTTGTATTGGAATTTGCATTCATAATATTAAGCTATGGGATTCCAGGGAAGCAAGATAATATGACGCACTGACATAGTGAATATGCATCTGATGTCATCTAGCGATTTCAAGCTAGATTTAGCTACTTCGATTGAAACTTAGCAACACTGATTGAGAGGGAAGCGTATTTCATGCTTGAAAATGATAACAGTGCAACAGCATTTCACTGAACAATAAAATATGAGCACTATCAATTGCCTACCATGGAGCAACTTCTGGTGTCTCTAGATTGTTGTCGCCTAGATGGTCAGGTAAACTCGTTCCCTTAACATAGCATCTCGAGGCCTCAACATAAGGATCTCATTACTTCGACAAATCTCGTGGCGATGATATAATATCACTTTCTAGGAGTTAATAAGATGTTCCCACAAATTAATACCTCCTGGCCACATCATATTATCACGCTGCCACAAGTTAATATGTCGTTGCCACGACAAAACTAAGTGAACAGAAGACGTCACTGTACCGAAACAAAAACAAAAAAACAAAAGAAGTTTGGTAGTTGCACAGTATGCTGAGAGAACAATAAAGTTAGAGTTATTTATATAATTTCCTTTCACTGATTAGGACTCATGTCATCAGCAGCAGTTGTCTAGAATTGACCAGAGAGAAATAAAAAAAAAAAAAAAAAACATTTTAGATGTTCAATTACTATTTGGAGCACTGGGGTTGCCAGAGGATGGGTTATTTAACAAATTTTTGTGAAAACCTCAAATTTGACGAAAACTGATATTTCTCACTTCTTTTGCCTGTAACTTTAGACAATTAAAAATTAAATGTGATGCCTTGTCATCAGCAAATGATGAACGTTGTCATGTCACTCTTTTCTTATTTCTTAGCATCACCTTGTGGCGGTTTAGTATAACAACGAGAAATACTGATGGTTGTGAAATATATTTTTCTTATTGGTTGATTTAGACCATGTGACTTTCTAGGTAAAAGGTTAACCAGGAAGCGATTGCAGTGTTCCAGATTCTTTCTGCACGATCGTCCAGGACATTTATTTTCTCTGTTTCCTTTGTGTTTGTGCCTTGGAAAGGCTTTGCCTGTAAGTCTGTTACTTTTCTTTAGTGTTTAAACAAATGTATATGCACATATGTGTAACTCATAATTTACAAACTATTCTTTAGTGACAATAATACTAAGCAGAGCGCGAATGCAGCCTTTTATGTTAATTTAATAATGTTGTGAACTATGTAAATTAATTTGCATTTATTTGTGAATCCTCTGTAAATTGCTTGTAACTTTTATGTTTCAGTTTTACAAAAAAGAAAGAATAAGAACGAAAGAGGAAAGGACATTACAGTACAGCATTCAACTTTACTCCTGCGTCTGCCCTTTTCTGACTTCTGACTACTGTTGGCTATCTGTCAGTTTTGCACTACAGATCAAGGAAAGCAAACTCCACCTCCATTATTCCTCACTCATCGCGTCCTGGTGGTATTGACGATACACAATGTCAAAGAAAGCAAGGAAGGTTGAGGAAGCTACAGAACAGAGCCAAACATTAGAAACAAGATCTATAACCTCTGTTTCAAATAATAGATTGAGAAGGCAGTGGCAGGAAGTGAGCTTGGAGAAAGGATTTCTGATGTAAAAGAGACTTCTGATCACACTCGTGAATATGTCATGCATCATTCACAATTGAAGTTATCGCTACCTGTTGGAAATGAACCATATCAATCCCCTATAGAGCCCATTGTTCATGTATTGAAGTCTGAGTTGAACTTAGTAAACTTCTACAGGAAGTAGAGTCAGCAAAACAAGAAGGTTATTTACCTGGACTTTTCTATCTTGACACTGCTCGTGGCATGGCTCCTATTGTGGAAAAGTTACCTTATAATCTGCAAGAGAAGTGGATGATTCAAGGTTCACAGTACAAAGTTGTACATCAGGTCACCTTCCCCTCTCATTTTTCAGCGATTTCGTTTGCAGAGAGGCTCGCACGCTTAATAATCCAAGTTTTTCTCTGTCTGAGGGAATCCACAATGTGTTGAAGCTAGAGCAACGAGTAAAGAAACAAGACTCACAAGACGGAAGTCTTATCAGGAGATAGGTCTCATACATACAGCTCAAGGGATGAATTGGAGGATGTAGATAAAACTTGTCCAATCCATAAAAAGCCACACCTTCTCAAACATTGCAGAGGTTTTAGGAGTAAACATTTAGAAGAACGCAAAACCTTCCTGAGAGTAAAAGGAGTTTGTTACAGGTGTTGTGCTACTACCAATCATCTGGCCAGAGACTGTAAAGAATTTGTTCAATGTAAGGAATGTGGAAGTGAGGCTAATATCCCAGCACTTCACCCAGGACCACCATCTTTAACCTTACCCAAGCAAGGCGGGGAGAGAGGGACGGATGAAGCTCAACCTGATATCGCTTCCAAGTGCACTGAGGTCTGTGGGTTTGGTAAAAGCTCACAGTCTTGCTCTAAGATTTGTCTGGTCAGAGTCTAACCAGAAGGCCATCCAGAGGAAGCGATAAGGCTTTATGTGGTCCTAGATGATCAAAGCAATAGATCGCTTGCTAGAAGTGAGTTTTTCAACCTACTGAATGTGAAGGGAGAATCCTCAGCATACACCTTACGTACCTGTGCAGGTGTGACAAAGACCGCGGAGAGAAGAGCTACAGGTTTCATTATAGAGTCTTTAGATGGAGTGATGAAAGTGAAGTTGCCAACTCTCATTGAGTGCAATAATATACCAGATGACAGGAATGAGATACCAACCCCTGATGCAGCACTCTGGCACACTCATCTAAAGCCTATCGCCCATTGCATTCCTCCTTTTTATCCAAGAGCGCAAATTCTTCTTCTTTTTGGCCGGGAAGTTCATAAAGCACGAGAGCAACGTAACGGACCTAGTAACGCGCCTTATGCACAAAGGCTAGACCTAGGCTGAGTCGTAGTAGAGGATGTCTGCTTTGGATCTGTACACAGGTCAGCATCACTTGGTACCTACCGTACTCATGTACTTGATAATGGACGTCCATCTCACTCCCGCCATGTCCCAATAAACTCAGAATCAAAGAAAGGTTTGACGTCAAGCCTCAGCTTGAGATATCTACGGCGTGTTACACCTTCGTCTTTGATGACCACACCATAGGAGATGCTATCTTTGAGAGATCAAAGGATGATAACAAAGTTGGATTGTCTATCGAAGATAGATGCTTTCTGGAAATCATGGACAGAGAAATGTTTATGGATGAGAGCAATAGTTGGGTTGCACCTCTTCCATTCAGGACACCTCGCAAAGCGACTCCCTAATAACAGAGCGCAATTATTAACCTGTTTAAGTGTTTGCTGCTTCTTTTCAAGAAAAATAAAAGCTTGTTTTACCCGAGAATATCAGTGTAGGCAAACATCAGTGCTCCTAGAGATCATCAGTGGGAAGATGATCAGTTTAAGGAGATGCTGCAGGTGTCTGAACACTAAAAATCAAACAACAAAACATCTGTGGATTCAGGAGCTCACCAAATAAGTACCTCAATAAACAGAATGCAGTATGTTTGTGTAGACATATAACAAAGACTGGCATGAAATGCTTGTCATACTCAGAGAGATACTGATTTAGAAGTAAATTGCATACATCTCTTATTTTCCAGAGCTGTATCTTTATATATAAATATGGTCTAAACATTCTTAGACTCGTAGCATTCATCATGTACTATTATCATATTGTATAGTTAATATTTAACTCGATATCAAAACATTTAAGTCAAAAATTACAGTTCGGGAAAACCAATCAAACCACAATAACAAGCAAACTAATAAAAAAAATACACATTATTTACTCATAAGAGATAGCTTCGTGGCTGGCTCGAATCACCGTATTCTTCTTGTCTGATATGTAGTCAGAAGCTTATTCCTCCTTATTCCTTCTTGAGTTATTTTTTTATCACAGCGTGTCTTTTTTTGAGGTGAATTCGGTCTTACTCCTCTCAGCACTAAGCGTACAGTAACCAGGATGAACTTCAGGTAACTCTCGCTGCTTTGTTTGTGCTGATGTGGGTGTTTATGCAGGGGCGTGGTCGCATTAAGAGATAATGAAGTAGACGCGAAAGACTGGACATCGCGCTGGTTTCATGTGAATTAATTTATAACAGAATATTTGTTTTCGATTAGTGTAATGGTAGACATATCAAGCTTTCTACAGATATAACTCTCATGTCTCTTTGTGGATTATTTGCTGAGTTTCAGTTTCATTTTGGCCATCAGGAGAAGACGCCTCAAAACACCATCAGGAGAAGACGCCTGAAAACGCATGTATGCGTTTGCCAGACCCAGGGGGTTTACCTCTCTTTTGCGCACACTAGAGAAGAAACCTGAGATGCAGTCTCATTTCGTTGCCTTCATGCAAAACATCTTTGATCGTGACCATGCTGAAGTTGTCCCTCCTCTTCGAGAAGGTGGGGAATGTTGGTATCTACCTATTTTTGGAGTATACCACCCGCAGAAACCCGGTCAGATCAGAGTTGTCTTCGACTCTAGTGCACAAACACAGGGTATTTCCTTGAATGACATTCTTCTCTCTGGTTCAGACTTAAATAATAACCTCTTAGGTGTCTTACTGCGTTTCAGAAGAGAGCTAGTCGCTGTAACCACAGACATCGAACAGATGTTTCACAGCTTTGTTGTGAAAGAGGAAGATAGAAACTTCCTTCGCTTCTTCTGGTTTAAGGATAACGACACTAGCAAAGAGATCATTGAGTACCGCATGAGAGTGCACATATTTGGAAATAGTCCATCTCCTTTTGTGGCTTTTTATGGGCTCCGACGTGCAGCAGCATATGGTGAAAAGGAGCATGGCTCAGATGCCAAACACTTTGTAGAGAGAGAATTCTACTTTGATGATGGACTTTTGTCAAAGCCCACAGCTGCAGAGGCCATTAACCTGCTGACACAAACTAAGGACATGCTGGCTACTTCAAATCTTAGACTGCACAAGTTCGCCTCTAATAGCAAAGAGGTAATGAATGAATTCCCGGTGGAAGATCATGCGAAAGGATTCAAAGATCTAACCTTGGACGTTGATCCTAGTACCATCCAACATAGTCTCGGACTTTGCTGGGATGTGAAGAGAGACACATTCATCTTTCAAGTAACTGATATCAAGAAACCTTTTACTTGTAGAGGGATACTTGCCACTGTAAACTGTGTCTTCGACCCACTTGAATTCGTTGCCCCTATCACCATCAAAGGAAAATTCCTGTTAAGAGAACTCTTGAGAGAAGCCCTTGACTGGGATTCTCCTCTCCCTGAAGACAAAAAAGAAGCATGGGAGACATGTAGAAATTCATCAATCACTCATACGATTCCCCGATTAGAATTGGGAGCTGCAGAGTTAGCAGAGACAATCACAGATGAGCTGGACTTCTCTCTAGATGCTGTAGAGTTTTACACGGATAGCAGAGTTGTCCTAGGATATATCTATAATCAGATGAGACGTTTCTATGTATACGTTGCCAATAGGGTGCAGCATATCAGGAAGGTGTCAAGCCCAATGCAGTGGCATTATATCTCAACGAAGCACAACCCTGCGGATCATACCACTCGCTCTGTACCAGTAGATCTGTTGAGCACCACCACTTGGCTTACATGACCTGCTTTCCTGCTGCAAGCTGAGCGAAGTTCATCATCAGAGAAGGAGAGGTTTGACCTCATTGAGCCAGACTCAGACATAGAGGTTCGCTCTCTTGTCACCACTCTATCTACAGATGGTTCTCACCTTAAGTGTCAAAGCTTTGAATGATTTTCTTCTTGGAGGTCTCTAGTTAGAGCCATCGCTTCCCTCATACACATTGTCCAGGCTTACAAAGCAAATGATCGTCACAATACCTGCAGATCATGGCACTACTGCTCAAAGCCTCGCTCAGTGGAGGAACTGCTGTAATAAAGCAGAAGCAGCCATAATAAAGAGTGTGCAAAGAGAAGGCTACAAAGAAGAGCTTACTTGCATTGTTGAGGGAAACAACATTCCAAAAACAAGTTCTCTGACAAAGCTGATTCCTTACTTGGATGACAAAGAGCTTCTCAGGATTGGAGGTCTCCTTAAGAATGCATCACTGGATCTTAATGAGAAGTTCCCTCTGATTATTCCAAGCTGCAGTCATGTTGCAAGATTACTTGTGGAGCATTACCATGATCAAATCAAACATCAGGGTTGCACGTTCATTGAATCCGCTATCCGTAATGCAGGGTATTGGATCGTGGGGGTCAAGAAGCTTATCAACAGTATTCTGCACAAGTGTGTCATATGCAACAAGCTACGTGGGAAAGTAATTGAGCAGAAGATGGCAGATCTACCTGCGGATCGCCTAAGCACTGAACCACCATTCAAGTACGTTGGTCTCGATGTTTCGATGGGCCGTGGACAGTTGTCGCAAGGGACACAAGGAGGACAAGCACAAAGTAAAAGATGGGCTGTTTTGTTCACTTGTATGGCCACTTGTGCTATACACATCAAGCTGATTGAGTGCATGGACTCATCCACCTTTATAAATGCCTTGAGAAGGTTTTTTGCTTTGCGAGGACTGGCAAAGCAGATCCGTTCAGACTGTGGGACCAATTTTTTATAAGCCTGTAAGGAGCTGGAAATCGTACTAGCTGACTCTCGAGAACCTAACGTGAAGAAGTACCTTAATGGAGAGGGTTGTACATGGGTCTTCAATCCTCCCCACGCATCCCACATGGGAGGCACTTGGGAGCGGATGATAGGCGTCTCCAGACGCATACTGGATTCCATGCTTCAACAGATTAGTCCTTACTGTTTGACACATGAAGTGTTACAGGAATTGTTAACTCAAGACCTCTTGCTCCTATTTCTACAGACCCGGACTCACCTTTCTTGTTGACGCCAGCTATGCTTCTAGCTCAAAAGGGTCACACACTTCTCCCACCTCCTGGTGACTTTGAGGAAACAAAGCTCCACAGACAACAATGGAGACGAGTACAACATCTCGCGAATACTTTCTGGAACAGATTGAGGAGTGAATGCCTCACAATACTCCAGAGCCGAAGTAAATAGCAAAAGGAACAACGAAACTTAAAAGAGGGTGTAGTCCTTCTTAAGGATGCTCAAGCCAAGCGTAATGAATGGCCTATGGCTCTTGTAACCAAAATTTTCCCCAGCAGTGACAAAAAGGTGCGAACAGTTGCATTGAGAGTTGTAAAGAGTGGGACAGTCAAGACATTCCTTAGACCCTTTATCAGAAACGTCTAGGTTACTAAACGTAACCCATGTTCCCTGAAGGAGGGAACGGAGACGTTACATATGGGAACTCACCAGAGAGACCTATTGACTTTGAGCTTTTAGTAAAGGCCATTGAATATTGGCGTGCACTGATTGCGCTCAGGTGCACCTCATAACTGCGTGAGTATAAGAGGGCACGCGCACAGTGCACATGCAGGTTTCCGCTGAAGAGCCGTTGCCGGCGTCAGCGCAACATTAGACTCGTGGCAGGAGAAAGGGAATGTAGGTTATGTTTAGTAACCTAGACGTTACCCTATCAGTCGAATCACTTCGACGTTACATATGGGAACACCCATGGAACAGGCCACGACTCTAAGGCCGCGTTACGTGGAGATCCCCTGTCAACTGGCCAGACATTTTTTACTTTTCCAGTTCGTCAAAAGAGGAATCTGCACGTAACCTTCTCAACCTCTCCACGGCCCGTATAAGGGGCGACAGAGTTGCTTTCAGTGGTGCTGAAACAAGTGGTTGAGGGCGGAGCGCATGAAGTTGCATTAAGCATGCGGGACAAATAAAATTCAATATATCAATAAAATGTATGGATAAAAGTTGAAGGGAAACACAGTGTTTTTTCGCTGTGGAGATGTATTTTGTCACACCTCTAGGCGAAGGAAACCCAGAGGAAGCACCTAAAACCTGGCGAAGGTGTTGGGTGTCTCCAGTGGGTCAACTTATGGCTGCATAACCTCTGGAGATGTCGGTGTCAGACTCCAGAACCCCCATCCGTGGCTGCTCAACCCATGGAGGTATCTGGGTCATGGTCCAGAGGGTTCAGGAGGGCGCCTCCTTCACCTGTTCTGTCTCGAAGGGCGTTATCACTGTCTGCTTGGTCTCGAAGGTCACTTCCACAATCGGTCTAATCCCAAAGGGCGCGTTTATGATCTGTTTGGTCTCGAAGGGCGCTTCCACAATCGGTTCAATCCCGAAGTGTGCATTCATTGTCTGTTTGGTCACAGAGGGCGCAATTTTTGTCTGTTCTGCCCAGAAGGGCGGTAACTCAGCCTGTTCAGTCTCAGAGGGCACTTTCATTGCCTGTTTGGCCCAGGAGGGAGCTGGCGCAGCCTGTTTGGCCCAGGAGGGCTCTATCACTGACTGCTCGTACCAAGAGGTTGTCCTCATCGTCTGAGGAGCCCAGGTGGGTCAGGCCTGCCCAGGTGGTCATCCCCACCGTCTGCCCCGCCCTGTAGGGGGCAGCTTTGTTGTCTGGTCGGTATATCTCTTTAAAGCATCTATACAGACCAGTCTAAGCTTTCGACTCATTTTACTCAGGGTTGCTGAACTTCCAGCAATGCCATCCTGCATCATGGGCCCTGCATTAATCTTAGTCCTTGACAGTATCTGAAAATAAAAGTGAAAATAATTTTTTGAAAATTAGTCAGATGATTACTGTTATTCTGCTTTAAAAGCATAGTATATTTTTCTACAATTAAAATTTACTAATTTTTTACTAATCCTGGTGTTGTTTCAATGCCTTATGTCTTCTTTTCTTTTTTGGAAGACAAAAAGAAGAAATGTTGAGGTAAAAAAAAAAAGATAGAAAGAAATGAAACAACAGGAGGAGTAAAACATAAGTTAATTTTTATTTTTATGATGAACTATCCCTTTAACTAGAGCTTACAGATGCACAGGGGCTGTTCCAATGTCGTGTCAAAAAACAAGTAGAGATCGCGTCCACGCCGCTTTCTCTCCTTTGCTAAGCAGATGGGAGCACTGACCCGTTTTCTCTTTCGTTGCCCCATAATCATGTTCTCCCATAAATATATATAATTCAATTAAATTTTCAATTCACATTTATTTGTATAGCGCTTTTTATGATACGTATCATTGCAAAGCAGCTTTACACCAAAGTAATGTTTTACAGTACATGTAGTAGTAGCTTGTACATGTACATATGGCATAGATATGAGGTAAAGACAGTGATGCTACTAGTTTAACTACATTTCTCAGTAGCGTGGCTATTTTCCCAATCAAATAGTTTTTCAGTAGCGAAGCCATTTTATTGATCAAGTAGCACGGTAGCGTCCACACAAGCTAACTTTACATTTTCTCAAGCATTTCTGACGGAAATACAAATGCTACGGATTACTGATCCTAGATCAGTATATGAAGCCACCACCATACACGGGCCAATGCAGCCACAATAATGTCGATGACTTCTTCTTACTGCGGTTGGCAATTAGCTTTTTGGTGTTAATGCCACCTTCTGCACTGGACGCGTGACATGCTTGGGTGAAGAGGAAGGAGAGTAATTAATCCCGAGGGGGGAGTCGCTGTGGCCGTACCTCGAGAAGTGATGCTGACTGAGACAATGGTCTGTTTGGTATTGGTATATTGGTACTGTTAGGGGTAGTTTATATTTCTACTAATGTGGTTTGTCCTGTGGTTTAATCTATAGCGTAATTCTGACCCTCATGTCAAAGTACCCTCAAGTACCTGGCATCATCTCTTCTTAAGTGTCCTGGGTGGAGCTTGTGAATTCCTAGTTACCACGGGATGACAATCCCATGGTATAAACAGAACAAAAAGGAACAAAGTAAGCGTAGCTGCTGTTCAAACTAAGAAAATGAAAATTTGTTGAATGAACCAGAGCTAAATGATTAATAATGATGATAATAATGAAATAATAATTTGATCAGTTATAACTGCAGGAAAAGTTGACATGCATTATTCGAATGCTTGGCTAAAAAGGTGCGTCTTTAATCTAGATTTAAACAGAGAGAGTGTGTCTGAACCACGAATGTTATCAGGAAGGCTGTTACACAGTTTGGGAGCCAAATGTGAAAAGGTTCTACCTCCTTTAGTGGACTTTGCTATCCTTGGTACTACCAACAGTCCAGAGTTTTGTGATCTTAGGGATCGTGATGGATTGTAGCGTGTTAAAAGACTAGTTAGGTACGCTCTGTCCGTCTTACAATAGTCCAGTCTAGAAGTCATGAATGCATGAACTAGATTTTCTGCATCAGAAACGGGTAACATGTTTTGTAGTTTCGCAATGTTTCTAAGATGGAAGAATGCTGTTTTTGTAACATGAGAAATATGACTTTCAAAAGACAAGTTGCTGTCTGATATAACACCCAGACTTTTGGCTGTAGTGGAAGTAACAGGACATCCGTCTAGTTGTGTACTGTCCTCAACATAGTTTAGTTCTGTTTTGACAGTCAGGTAAACTCCCTTCCCTTACCAAACTCTGAAGACAAGAAGTTTGTTTTGCCCACAGGTTTAGTGGTCTTGGGTATGGAGTGAAACTACAAGTAAACAAATAAACAAATTGTATAATATTTTCCAAAAATTAACAAAACTACAGAAGCAAAACAATATTCACATTGAAATGCTGTAATCCTTTGAAATACACACAGCCTTATCTTATGTAAATAAACAATACAATGATATGATGCTAAAGTAGAACGTGGCTAATATAATAGCTCAATGAAAATTATTAATAGTTCACTTTAACATTTCTCAGTGTTCTTAAGGTTTAACATTAACGATTATTAGTATGTCATGATCTATAGTGTCGAACGCAGCACTAAGATCAAGTAAAACTAGCAATGAGATGTTGCCTTGGTCTGACGCAAGAAGCAAGTCATTGATTTTAACAAGCGCAGTTTCTGTGCTGTGATGGGGCCTAAAACCTGACTGAAATTCTTCATTGATATCGTTTTTTTTTTTTTTTTAAGAATGAGCACAGTTGAGCAGATATAACTTTCTCTAAAATTTTAGACATAAATGGACGATTAGAAATGGGTCTGTAATTTGCCAGTTCACTAGGGTCTAGGTGTGGTTTCTTAATAAGAGGCTTAATAACCGCCAGTTTGAATGATTTAGGGACGTGGCCTAAAGATAACGACGAGTT
>JAUMHG010000032.1:2412184-2422844 GCA_032359395.1 Enteromius anoplus
AAAATATGAAAACTACTAAATAAATCTATTCATTTGTAGATCATGCACCTAAATAAAGAAAAAGTAAAAAATTCATAGAAATTACTGTAAAATGCCTGGTAAGGTCTAATAAGTTCTATATTTAATGTAAATACATATATTTTCTGGGTCAGAGCTCATCTAAGTCCAACATTCTAGCTTATTTCTTGGACAAATAGACATGAGTTCTCAGTCCCAAAGACCAAAAGGACCATTTAGATTTCATCTAGCGACACATGCAAAAGTAATCATTTTTCATGGTATTGGTTTACAGCAGAACAAACTGCATGGGTAACTGGCATATATGTGAAAGCACAATTGACCCGGAGGTATATATTGGGATTGTAGAAATATATACTGCCACCAGCAGATATATACTGCCATCAGCATGACATCTTTTATATGAAGTCCATTATAGTAGAAATTATTAGTAGCAATCCAGTAATTACTAGATCAAGGCAATATCAGTTCTCATTCTACATGTGTTACAACAGCGTTGTTTCATAGACACAGAGTGCTTGCCTGCAGTCCAGATCTATCTCTAACTGACATACGTGACCCATCATGAAAAGGAGAATCGGACAATGATGATCAGAGACGACTGAGCATCTGAAACATTTTATTAAACAAGATTGGCCAAAGATTTTGCTTTAACGATTAGCATCCTCAATTCCCAAACAATTGAAAATTATTTGTTAATTATTTATGGACTTTCTTTGTACTTTAATCAGATAAATAAAGAGAATGAATAAATAAGATATTCTTGATTTTATGGCATTTCACAAAACGTCCCAACTTTTTTTTTTATTAGGAGTTGTACTATACAGTATGGCAGACGCTGCCATACATTATTGACATCCCCAGACACCCCTGTGTTTTTAGTTTAGTGTTCCCCAGACCTTTGCTCTCAGGTGATCTATGGTGATCTGTCATTATTCATAACTGATGCTAAGCATAAGCCCACTTTCAATAGAATTTAGTTTTATTCAAGGCATGCTTATTCACCTGATTATTTAAATAGTTTTCAGCATTATATAGACTAAACCAACATGTATTATCAAACATCCATTTAATCCATGTGAATAGGAAATTTACAGTGTTACATTTAACATTTTAAACACAACTGGAGCTAATCAATTTATTCAGTACTACTGGTTTATGTATGATTTCTCTAAATCCCTGACTGATTTAAATAAAACTCAGGCCTTTTTACAATTTCAGTCATGCATGATTCATATCAAATAACTGGAGGTTGTGTACAAAAACATAAGGATATGTCAAGGTGGTTTGTTTTGGTAACAAATAAATGCATTGATCAAATTGTACCCCAACACCACCTACCACCCCTGCCCTCCCCTTTCAATTCGGAGATTCAGAGAGCCTCTCAGACAAAGCTTTCCTCCATGTTGGAGCACAAGAGGAAAGAGTCCACCAGTCTGGGCTTAATCAGCTGTTGATGGTCAGTGGGTCCAATACAGTCTGGACATTCAGCTGCAAGCCTCCTCAAAGCAGCCTGTCAATGATACAAATGATATAATGATGAATGTAAAATGCGGCAATGCTTAATTATATACACTGATAAAGTCCATACAAATCATTTGCAAACTATTCATTTATAGTTCATTTATAGTTTATAAACTGTAGTTAACACATTAACAGCATCTATACAAATAATATAGTTCTCCATTCATTATCACTGAAATTAACCAAATAATTGATATTTAAGTAACTCCTATTTAAAAAGTCAGATAATGCTGAAAATGGTGCAATGTTATTAATTAAGTGCTTTAAAATAACATTTTAGGCAGAGATACTTAAAGTACAAAATTTGAATTTTTGTATTCATACAATTAATCCTACCCCTATAGCCATCCCAGAAACCTAGAGAGAGAGAGTATAAATGTCACGAAATGAGCAGGGAGGCAGTCGGATCCAAATGCAGAGTGTTTAATAAAAGTCAAAGGAGAATACAACAGGCGGAGATAAACAAAGGTAGACAGGATTATCAGAGGCAATTCCGAGAGAGAGTCCAGCAAACAAAGCAATGGGTCAGGCGATAAACAAACAGTATCAAGGGGGAAGAGACAAGAATCGTGGTCAAAGGCAAACGAGGTTGGCAACAGGAAATCCAGGTAACTAACAATACAGAAACAGGGCAAAACGCGGAGCAGACGGTGGAGACGTCCCTCTGGGTGGAGCAGGTGGTGACAGGACCCTTTGGACTCCACCTGTCTGAACTTGCGCCCTCGAGAACCAACCAGCCGTAGCCAACGCCCTTAGAAACCTGTCCGATGGGGAGTGCGCCCCTTGAAGCCGGTCTGGTCCTGTATTTGCCCTCTTAGACCGGCCTGACTGAGGGTGCGCCTTCCAAGACCCGACAGTCAAAGACAATGCCCATCGAGGCCTGACATGGAGAGAATGCACCCTTCGGGTCCAGACATGGAGAGATTGCGCCCTTCTAGACCAGACAGGTAGTGGATACACCCATCGAGACCAGACCGAGATTGACTGTGCCCGTAGTGACCATACAGGGAATGGATATGCCCTCCTAGACCAGACGGGCAGTGGAGACACCCTTTGAGACCTGACCGTGAATGCATGCGCCTCTCTAGACCATACCGAAACTGATCTCTCCCTAGGAGACTGACTGACACCTGATTCGGGGTCCTCCATGGGTTGTGCAGCCACCATTGAGGCCTCTGGGGATTCTATGGACGGAACTGACACCTCCAGAGGTAGTGCAGCCTTGGGTGGACCCAATGGAGCTTTAGTGCCATAAAGCGGTTTCGGAGGTCCTGGCCATGGAGCCTTAGAGGTCTCTTGGAGCTTGAATGAATTCTGTGGCTTTGGATCACAGACCGGGTCTGGCGGATCCGGCCACTCAGGATCCGGATCACAGACGGAGTCTGGCGGATCCGGCCCCTCTGGTTCTGGGTCACAGGCCTCAAATAACTTGACTGGTTGGGGAACCAGGACTGAATGGACCTGACACGACCCCTCGTATCGTTTTATGGGGCTAGTGCCCGTTTCTGACAGGTCTGACACCCTGAGGGCCTTCTGCAACTTAATAAGCTGTGAGATCGGAACCGACCGGACTACACACGGCTCCTCGTACCGTGCAACGGGGTTGAGACCCGTTCCAATGCAATTTGGAACCGCGAGGACCTTCAGTGGCTCGATTGGTTGTGGAACTGGGACAGACTGGACTGAACACGGTCCCTCGTACCGTGCAGCGGAAATCATGAGGGCCTTCGACAGCTCGTCAGGCTTTCTTACTGGAACAGGCTAATAAAACGTGATTGATTGATTAACAGATGGGTGATGTTAATGAAGACGGAAACATTAAATGATGGGTGAATGCGGTATTCGGTGGCAGGTGCAGACGGTAAGTGACTGGGTTGATACGTTCCTGGATGGTGAAGGGGCCAACATAGCGGGGATTCAGCATCCTGCTTGGCAGCCGCAGACGCATGTCCCGGGTGGAGAACCAAACCTTCTGGCCGACTTGATACTCTGGAGTCCCAGACCTTCTCGCTCTCCCAGAACCAGTAGTCGACCACTGGAACATCCGAAGGGTCCCCCGACCCTGGGATCAGTGGGAACTGGAATCAGAGTGCACACTGGAAAGGCGTGAGTCCAGTGGGCGGGCTGTTGCAGAGAGTTTTGCGTGTACTTGGCCCAACCCAGAAACTGGTTCCAGGAGTCCTGGTGGACATGGCACTCGGCAGACCTGGCAAGGGCAGAAGACAGTAGAACTTAGAGAATCTGTCTATTACAACAAGGATAAAGGTGTTACCTCCAGAGGATGGTAGGTCTGTCATAAAGTCTACTCCTTTGTGTGACCAGGGGCGATTCGGGACTGGCAGGGGTAGGAGTTTGCCAGATGGTAAATGGCGTGGATTCTTTGACATCGCACACTCCTCACACCCTTGCACAAACTTTCTCATGTCCTGGGCCATCTCCAGCCACCAGAAGCAATCTTTGAGGAGTGAGAGAGTCTTGTTGGCTCCTTGGTGGCCAGTCCCCTAAGAGGGGCTGCTTTAGTGTTGACGGCTCTGGCCAGGAAGTGGTGGCTTTCACATTCCCCTTGTCCATCTTGACTACTTGCACATTGATGTGGAAACTGCACAGAAGACTTTCAGATATAGATGATACTCACAGAGCTGGGAGAAGACCTCCACAATGTGTTGGCAATGTTTGGCCAGACTCCGGGAGTAAATGAGGATGTCGTCAATATATACTATGAAAGTCCAATGGAGAAACTCCTGGAGCACCTCATCCATGAAGCCTTGAAATACGGAGGGGGCATTGGTGAGCCCATACTGCAGGACATAGCGGCCACTAGGTGTTATGAATGGTGTCTTCCATTCGTCCCCTTCACATACCCAGTTGAGGTTATATGCGCTGCGGAGGGCCAACTTTTTGAAGATCCGGGCTCCTAGGAAATGTTCTAGTGCTGATGTGACGAGGGGAAGAGGATATCGATATTTGATTGTGATGTTGTTCAGGGCTCTGTAATCGATACAAAGCTGCAAGCCATTTCTTAGATGATTTCCTCGATGAGGTTGATGGAACAGTCCCGTGGCAATTGTGGCAGTAGCTGGGCGACTCTCTTGGGGAAAAAAAATTCTGATAGTGGTGTTGGTGGTGGTGCTTGTGGGGTCATGAGTGCTTTATTGAGGGAATCCACAAGTGCCTGGAAAGGATCGCTCATCCTGTGCTAGATGTATTGGTCCGGTCTTCGGTCACAGAAGGAACGGAAAGCAGGTACGTCAGGGTTAATAATGATATTTATTTAAGGTTTTGAGCACAGATATGAGACGGAAGGTGGCACAGAAATCTAAGTAACTGAGTCTATGTGTTGCAGGGATGAATGAGACACGTTACAGTGCACACCACAGACGACAGACCAGGCAATAATGACACGGGAACACTAAGAACACACTGGAGACACAGGGAAGTCTGGAGACACTGGAGAATACGAGATTAGAACAGGTAAGTAATTAAGATAAGTTGAGATAAAGCAAAGGAAGTGCTTGGTCCTTCTGAGTGCAGAGTGAACTGGTGTTTTATGGGGCTGGTGATCAGGAGGGGAATGACGGGCAGATGTGGCGGTAATCAATATTCAGGTTAGGGTGTGCGCTGTGATTGTGAGGGGGTAGAGCCTAGCCTGGCTGGGACAATTACAATAACAATTCCTTTATTATGAGGTAATTAAACAATAATAAAAAATAACTAGTCTATGAATTAATGTACTACTTGGATTATGGCTATGAACCATGGATTAACTATATATAGTTATTTGTGAGCATTTTATTAGTTATTACTTATTTTATCACTTATTATAATGTGTTAACTAAAACACAGATTCTACAAATGTTCTGGAAAAGAAACTATAATCCTTTCTTATGATTTTATTTGTGATTTTTAGTGTGACCAATATGGTGACACATATTCAGAATTTGTACTCTGCACAGTCGTACACACCAGTAGGGGAAAGCTATACACCAAATAGGGGAAGCTAATTTTCGGCCTACATCATAAAATTGTCTATTTATTAATAAGTGAAAAAAGGAATGTGGTGTGAAATGTATGATGAAATTGTGTGAAATGTATGATGAAAATCAAGCAATTTCGCCAAGCAAATATAAAGAAATAGGTTGCAGCAGTTTTTATTTCGACTGAACTTGAGAAATGAGCGATGGGACTGAGCACGAATAGCTTCAGCGATTCCTTATAGTACAAAATCGCTGTCAGTCAAAAGGAGATGCAATCTTTCGAGAGACCCTCCAATCATCACGCAGAAGCTCCGAGTCCAGGCCAGCCCACTCCTCATTTGCTCCTCATTCACCCCCAGAGACGCTGAGTATCCGTGGGCGGGACATAATCGCAGCGTTAATCCAATGACCGTCTAGTTTCAAAGCACTGGAAAAAATCGTTCAAACCAGCCGCATTGAAGTCAATGGACGCTGGGCTTCAACGGGGAAATGCACTGTGATGATACGGGAATGTATGAGAAGAAAATCAAGTCAGCCGACCTGCTATATCTAACTGATTCTGAACGCACTCATCTTTGAGATGAACGTTTTCTATCGCATTTTTAGTCAATAAAATGTTGTTAAAATTCAAATTAAAAAATAAAATTTTGTGACATTACAGGGGAAGCTGAGCTTCCCTTGCAGTTTTAAAGAAATCGCCACTGGTACACACACACACTCTGTAAATGCATACCCAGAGCAGTGGGAAGCAGTTGGGGATACAGTGCCTCGCTCAAGGGTCTCACCTCAGTCGTGGTATTGAGGGTGGAAAGAGCGCTGGTTATTCACTTCCTCCTTCAACAATACTTGCCGGGCAGGAGACTCGAACCTTCAAGTCCGGCTCTCTAACTATTAAGCCACGACTGCCACTAATTGTATGGTGTTTGGTTATGTTAATATTTTGGGACCAACTGAGAAAGTCCACTGATTTTTTAAAAATGTTTTTAAATTCATCTTACAGAATGTCTCAGTTTTGAATAAGAATGATACATAAGCTAATTGTACTTAATTTATATCTTACCTTAATGGTCTGCTATGTTTTGAATACAGCTAACTAACAGCACTGTAAATGCAGGTATATTCAAATATATTTGTATGTTTAAATAGCAAAAGAGAAGAGATATTTCTGCTCATTATTAAAATTTGCATATATAAAACATTTTTAACATTAGTTACCAGACAGGCCACAAGTACTGAATCACTGTTGTTCCTTTCCGCTGGTGACCGACACAACTCAATAAGGCGAGGAACAGCTGAGGAAAAAATAAAAGAGTCACTTTTAAAAAAAATCTACAATATTGCTGCTCACAATTTAAAGAAAAAAAAAAAATTTTGTCTAGTATGTACAGGAACCTGTGGTTTCTCTGCTAAGCTTCTCACATCAAGTCTAGGCTAAGAAAACTGTACACGTGCTAAAAAAAGGTTTTCCTGAGATAAGCAGGTGACACTCTTGCTTATTTATTTATATTTTGAGATCTAATGCAATGACAGGTGCCCATATCCAATGTGAAGATGTCAGATGTAGTTGTTTTGAGCCTCATTGTAAGGCTGTTGTGTACCCTTGAGCTGTATGGCTGTCTGAGCAACCAGCGGGTCTCTGCTGAGACGAGCCACTGTAACGGCAGCTTTCTGTTGAACCCGCTCACATGCAGCACTCTCAGACAGACTGGAGGATAATGGCTTCTCATTGAGCAACACCAGAAGTTGCTCAATACCTGAAGTAAAAATTCACAGCACTCAGACATTATATGTAACTCTGAAATGTTGCAAAATTACACTGTAATGAATGGGAATGGTACTGTAGGAAGGCATTGAAATATTTGGCTTTGAATAGTTGATTTAGGGATGTAATACTTGCATACCTTTCTCCTCTAGAACATCTGCGGTGCACTGCTCCAGAACAGAAAGATTTGCAAGGATTGTCACGACCTACAGGGAATGAAGCATTGGGTCATTACTGTGATTCTGGGCAAACAAAAATGCATGCAGATAAGAGGACTCCAATACTACATTAAAAAAAATAGTTAAATGGATTGTAAGAAAGAAAAAAAGAAAAGAAGGGCATCCTTACAATGCAAAACAAAATCATCCAAAAAAACACTGGACTCCAGTGATCCCAACACAAACACTGAGACATTTTAAAACATCAACATGAGGGAGTCTAAATAATGAAAATTTTGGGGTAAACTGCTCAAAATGACAAGTGATTTATTTATTTTTTTCTCGACTGTGTTCTATATTTCCCATGTCTGTATTTCCTTTGTTATCTGCACCATGCATCACTAATGACTTATAAATCCTCAAGTCCTGCTTAGCATATTGTCGTTTTTATAAGTGGTCAGTAAATTGAAGCCCACTTGCTCGGTCAGAGATATGGTTCCTACATGGCTTTTGAGAGTTTTGATTATGCCCAGCCAGCCAGCAACGACACGTGGGGCCCAGATGAGTTAACTAGGGGTTCCATGGAAACTGTGTGGGCATGGGCTTTGGCTGGGTGAAATCAGCAGGTCCCATGTAGGTTTTGTAGTATAAGTCCCACATAGGAAGCCCATTTGAGCTGATTACATGGGTCCCATAAGGGACTGGCATGGGCCAAGTGAACATGGGTTTGAACTGGGAATGCACATATGGGTCTTGCATGTCATATTTATGGGCCAAGTGGAAATGGGTTTGAACTGGGAATGCATAAATGGGTCTTAAAAAGGCATATTTATGGGCCAAGTGGGCATGGGTTTGATTTGGGAACACATATATGGGTCCTGAATGGCGTATTTATAGGCCAAGTGGGCATGGGTTTGAACTGGGAATGCATATATGGGTCCTGCATAGAATTTATATAGGCCAAGTGGGCATGGGTTTGATCTGGGAACACATATATGGGCCCTGCATGGCATATTTCAGTAGTCTTTCCGTCACTGCCTGTTATGCACAACAACACCTTAGGCTCATTCATAATGAAGCCAGTGAAGCAGTTAACTCCTTTGTTAATTCTCTCACTTTAATTTACGAATTTTACTGTATTTAATAGTTATTTGGTCTGGCAGTTCTTAGGACATCTAAGGGGCCTGTATGCAAAGGCCTTTTCGCACTCAGAACGTTAACAGTCCATTCGGAAAGTAAGCTGGCTATGAGAGAGAAGTTTACATCACACATTCTGGACAACGTTGAATTTCCGTAAAATGAATGTAAGTTGAAATAAAAAAATAACACTGCAGTCAGTAAAACACTGCAATCATAACAGGGTGTCACACCGTCACTGTCACCTGTCACTGAGTCTGCAGACACCGAGAGCACACAGCCACCAATCACCAAATCATGAGCACCTGAGTTCTGAAACACCTGATCGCAATCAAGGACATAAAAGATCGCTTCACCAGAGACTCTTTGGCTGAGCTCGAGGTAAAACGCTCCTTCCCTCTCTGGACCTTGACTCACTTCCTCTGCGAACTCTCTCCTTGCTTACCTGTGTGCTCTTTCAGCGATCGCTATACCACTGGTATTGGAAATACTTACCTCTGCGAACTCTCGCTGTCTATTCCTGGAAAGGAAGGACACGGACTGGATGAACGGAAACTAAGATTGAGTATACTTACCTTCTATATACCTCTTTGAACTCTCGCTCTCTATTCGTGGGAAGGAAGGACACGGATAGTACGGACTGTATGAAAGACTGAGTAAACTTACCTTCTGCTTACCTCTGTGAACTCTCGTTCTCTGCCTTTGCTGTGGTTTAGCGCTGCTTCAAGGAACTTTGTTCTAACACTTAATTACCTACCCTCTACATTATCAAACTCTGACTCCTGGCAAAAGAAAGTACTTACCTGTTTACTTACCAGTTGCAGTTTGTGGATGTCATACTACTAATGCTGTTACTTACCCGTCTACTTACCTGCAATGCCATTTATGTTGGAATTAAGCTTTGTTATGTTGAATACCTTCTAACGAAAAGAAATCCGCAGCTACTACTGTCTGCTTCCTTGGTTGTTAAATAAACCTCATTTTGAATTGAATAACCTTGTTTGTCTTACCTGAGCGTGACACAGGGCAGGAAATTAGTGGCTGGATGATTCAAAATTCTACCGGCCACTCAACGTTCTTACTGGCTGCCACTATTTAGCAATAATTGTTTCGCATCATAAGTTGATTTTCTTTATTTGTCAACAACACGGCAACATTGAAACATTCTTTACATAAAACACTGAGCAGATCCTGAAACAAATTGGAGCAAAAAAGAACCTTGCTAAATTGACTCCCTTGTATTTAGGTGCACAGAAGAGTAACACAATAACTGAGAATGTGAACCAAAACGATGGGGAAATGGTTCACAGGCGCACGTGACTGTGGCGGGGAGAGGGCTGCAAGAGCCCTAAGAGAAAAAAGACCCAGCCAGCAATGACATGTGGGGCCCAGATGAGGGCTACATGGGCGGCAAATGTGGGCCCCATTATGGGCTTGCACCCGGGATCCACATTGGGGCCAGTCGTGGATGCCCAGACATACTAAAAGTGGGACCTGTAAGGGTACTGCATGGGTCCTAACTGGGCAATTCATGCCAAACCCATTTGGGCCCCATCTGAGTTTGCACCAGTGGATCCACATGGGGGCCAGCCGTGGATGCCCAGATGGGTTTGAAGTGGGATCTGTAAGGGTCTTATGTGGGTCTTAAACGGGCAATACATATCGGACCCATTTGGGGCCCACCAGTCTGAAGGGGTTTAAAGTGGGCTTGCAACCGGGATCCACATAGGGGGCCAGCCGTGGATGCCCAGATGGGTTTTTAGTGGGATCTGTAAGGGTCTTATGTGGGTCTTAACCAGGCAATGCATATCGGAGCCATTTGGGGCCCACCAGTCTGAAGGGGTTTAAAGTGGGCTTGCACCAGGATTCAACCATGAATGCCCATTTGGGCTTAAAGCGGGCTCTGGAAGGATCTTATATCGGTCCTAACTGGACAATTCACGCAAGGCCTATCTAAGCCCAACCATGCCAAATGGTGTAAGGAAACAATCTAAGAAAAATTATAAATGGAGAATGAATATAAGTACAAGATAAATACAAGACACTTGATGCTTTGTACTGCAAGAAATATATTAAATTGAACAACA
>JAUMHG010000032.1:2431654-2444345 GCA_032359395.1 Enteromius anoplus
GTTACCAGTGGAAAACCCCCCAAAAGTGAGCTGTACTGAACCGTACCGTACCGTACTATGCAGTGGAAAAGCGCCATATGATCGCCATTTGTGAGGCTGAGGGGGGGACCCCCCCCACACATTTGTCCGACCCTACGGACTAGACTTGCGAGCCACTCCAGGCTCTTCTGCTCTCTCTCTCTCCATAGCTGTGCACAAACACACACTTTCGGCAGCATTCCACGTGCTTTTATGCTTCCTGGCCAGTTACGTCACCCACCTATGACGTTCCAACAATTCATTGGCTGATTTTACACACGATTCAAAGTCGTCACACTGGAGGTGTTCCCAGAGCGTCATGTCGACGCAGCATATTTGGTCCTCCGGGAAACAAAGCGCAGTCGTGTGATTGTGGAAAAAAACGGCCCTGTTTACATGAGTGACAATAAGTATTTATTAAAGTCAGTTAAACTTTGGATTCTCAAAAGTATGCGAGGTTCACGGCATAGAATCTTTAAGAGATGTACAGGAGTTTTGTTTGAGGCACTTAGTGAAGACAAAAAGATATTTTAGCTTGTTTGCCGATGGGATTTGGGAGGAGTATTATTTTCCAATCCTGGCCGACCCTTTCACAGCATTTAGAAGGATTCCCAGCAGATACAGTTTAACTAGTTGTGTGTCCCCTCCTATCTTTTATGGAAGATCAAGTGACGTACCTAACTGAGAAGGGGATATCAGCCGCGTTTGCGGGCAAACATGAAACAACAGACGCTGACATCGCAGCTGGCCGATTCAGTATTGTGTTCGGTTCTACAGAATTGTTTGTGGGTGTTAAAAAGTGGAGAGATATGCTTCAAACTGATGTTTACCGTGAGCCTCTCAACAAGATATTTTATGCTGACTGACTTGTTGCACCCCGTTCTGTTGTTGTGGGGAAATTTCCACACCCCAAAGAAAGCTGCAATGAATGCCAGACCTTCAGCTGTCAGTCTGAAGGTCTGTCTTCGTGAGACTAGGTAAGCTAGTGTGACATTCCACGAATGCTCAAACTTTAAAAAAATAACATGACCTTATAGATTTCTATCATATAGTCAGACCAGTCAAACTTGTAATTTAAGTTACATATGCACTCAAATTCCAAAAAAACAGTGCATTTTCCATTTGGAAAAATGTTAAAATAAAATAAGTTTAATACAAAAAAGTAGATATCCATGAAATGAAGACACTTTAAAATGACTAGAAATTGTATTGTGCCATCTCAGGCCATGTAATGTATTATTTTATGGCTAATTTTCTACTTCATGTTTTGGTATAAGCGATACTAGACAGGCTTCTATAGTTTAATTAGAACTATTTGATAGTTTTCACATATAAGCAGCATTATAGATATACACAGGGATTGTTTCAAATTTGGGATTTGATATATATAAAACCAAGAACATCCTAACTTTCACCACAAATCAATTAAGAAAAATATATATTTTTACAAGAACAATATTAAAAAAGGGGGTTTCAAAAAAATATAAATATATAAATAGATATATAGTTAAAATTACAACAGAAAAACCTGAAAGACTGTATTAAATATAATTCTTAATTTTTATTTTATTTTATTAATAACAGTAAGGGTTAATGTCATAGTATCCAGGACTGATTAAGAGTAACAGGGATGACAGGACACACATTTTTCAGCACACTACACATATTTGGATACATAACAGTGTACAGTTTAACCATGTTAAATTGCATTATATTGTTTGGCACTTACTTGTATGACAAAATGATTTATATTTCAAAGAGCAAATGCATACTTGCATACTTATGCAAAAAGCAAAAAACAAACAAACATTGCTTAACAATGATGTATTTAAACCAACATGCAAAATTAAAAATCCTGCTGAAAAAGCAAAATACCTTACCCTTACTAGCATAAATGCTACTTACATTATTTAAAATAATATTTAATAGATTTTTTATTCAATATTGATGAAATAATACATAGTATTGTTATGTTTTCAAATTGCAAATTTATTCATTGTTATATTAAATCAACGCCTGTCTGATTATTTATATTCCTTGTGCCGTTAATTTTAATAATCCATTCAGAATTTTGAATATGCGAGGAGTTTAACAACAGCCAGTGCTCCACAAAGAGATCTGGTCTAATCATCATCCAGTCTGTCTGGGATTATATATATATATATATATATATATATATATATATGTATATGTATATATATTTGATAATAATAAGCCTATTCACTACAGTTATAGTAGCAAATTATGTGTCTAAACACAGATATATTTTAAAAAAAAATTTAAATTTATTTCCTAAATATGTTTCAACACAAAAGTTCAGAAATAGGATTAAGCAATAATTGTTGACAGTTCCTTCAGTAGCGTGAAGTGAACACAAGGTGGTTGTGTTGCGATTTGATGTTACAAGTTTTATTCGATAACGTGATTGAAATTTCTGTAAGACAGGCTAAGCATAAGCTTCAAAAGAAGAGTCGGCATAGACTATTCAGTGTAATAGGCACACGGTACAATATTTGAGCTATTTTGTAAATAATCTCTTAGTTAATACTTATTCAAAAGTCACTTTAGCAAAGTTTAACTTGTAGTATTTTCTGCTTATTTTGAAAATAAAATAATTATTATTACACACCCAATTCCAAAAAAGTTGGGACAGTGTACAAATTGTGAATAAAAAAGGAAAGCAAATATTTACAAATCTCATAAACTTATATTTTATTATTAATAGAACATAGATAACATATCAAATGCTGAAAGCGAGACATTTTGAAATTTCAGGCCAAATATTGGCTCATTTTGGATTTCAAGACCGCTACACATTCGATAAGACATTGGGACAGGTCGCAATAAGAGGCTGGAACAGTCAAACGTACATATAAGGAATAAGCAATTTTCCACTTATTAGGTCAATTGGCAACATTAATGAGTATAAAAAGAGCCTCTCAGAGCGGCAGTGTCTCTTAGAGGTCAAGATGGACAGAGGATCACCAATTAACCTAATGCTGCGCCAAAAAATTGTGGGGCAATATCAGAAAGCAGTTTCTCAGTAAAAAAAAATGCAAGGAGTTTGAAGTGATCACCGTCTGCAGTGCAAAATATCATCCAATGATTAAGAGAATCTGGAACAATCTCTGTGCGTAAGGGTCAAGGCCGGAAAACGGCACTGCATCACAAAGAGGAATGCTACTATAATGGAAATCACAATATGGGCTCAGGACTACTTCCAGAAAACCTTGTCAGTGAAAACAATCCACTGTGCCATTAAAAGTATAAAAGTATAGATAACCACATATACCTTTATACTTTTAAAAGTATATGCCAGCTAAAAGTATATAAGGTAAAAAAAAGAAGCCATTTTACAGTTTACACTTATCCATGTGTAAATTAATATAGTCATTAACCTGTATATTATGTTCTTAGTACACTCTCTTGTAAATTATACCCATAGTTTTCCCCATCATTGTACATATCACCTTGTGAGCATTTATATCTTATACCTTTATCCTGCACTTATGGCACTTCTAGTTAGACCTAAATTGCATTTTGTTGCCTTTTACTTGCACATGTGTAATGAAGTTGAATCTAATCTAATCTAAACATGATACGGAAGCGCAGACATTTCTTTGGGCCAAGGTTCATTTACGTAAAATGGACTGTGGCAAAGTGGAAAACTGTTCTGTGGTCAGACTAATCAAAATTTGAAGTTCTTTTTGGAAAACTGGAACGCTATTTTATCCAGACTAAAGAGGACAAGGACAACCCAAGTTGTTATCAGAGCTCAGTTCAGAAGCCTGCATCTCTGATGGTACGGGATGGCACGAGTGCGTATGGCATCAGGACAGGCACCATCAATGTGTTCTAGAACAACATATGCTCCCATCCAGACGGCCTCTCTTTCAGGGAAGACCTTGCATTGTCCAACATGACAAAGCCAGACCACATACTGCATCGATTACAACATGATGGATGCATGGAAGGATCCAGGCACTGAAATGGTCAGCCTGCAACCCAGATCTTTGACCCATATAAAAGATTTGTGTTTTATACTGAATAAAACATTGAAATTTGAAACTTCCACATCATTGCATTCAGATTTTATTCACAATTATACAGTGTCCCAACTTTTTTGGAATCGGTTTTGTATATCTATTATTATTTTTGTTGTATATATGTTATTAAAATGTTAATATAAAATATGTTCTAGAACACAGGAACAAAAACCTTTTTTACAAACAAAGATTCTGAAAGCATTGGGAGATCCCATAATAATTTAATATAGGTTGACAGTAGTAACATCTTATCACATGTTATCATCTTATATGATATGATATCATGTTTTTAAATATGACGTTTTAATTCTAAACATGGTGATTATCTATAGACACCCAACATAATAAATGATATTTAACATCTGAATCTAACTGTCATGTCAACAAATAGAAAATTAATCATCTTGTTAATTACTGTGCGCCTTTATCACCAGCAGCAAGGGCTGTCAACAAAAGCCTTGAAACTGAAGCAGCAGACTTGAAATGTATATTCGAGCCATTCTCAATGGCCATTGCTGTACATTCAAATCTAAGCTACTTAAAAAAAAATCAACATATGTTAAATTTGAAAAATCATGGTACAGTATTGTGAAATGGCTCCTTATTGAAATCATGCTTTATTTGTTTAGGTGTTGGGTTTGGTGTCATTGCCGGGAGATCTGTCAAGTCTGAGTTCTGCGAAATGGCTGAGTGACGTGGAGCACAGCCGCATCAGTGCCATAGCGCAGCTGCTCAACCTGCTTCCGGCGGAGAGCTCGGCTGTCCTCACCTCAGCCGACACCCTTCTCACAGAGCTCTTCAGCCACAAGGGTGAGAGAGAAGATCAAACAGATCTGCTAAGACAAATACGACTTATCACAGTCAAAGGAGATTACACGCAGACCGGCAAATTTGTTAGCACACATACGACCCACAGCTGCTGGATAACAAGGTTGACCAATAACGATTTAGAGTTAGCGATAACGACGGGATAGTAAAAAGATCAAGGTTTTTCCTCATTTGTATGTCTTAAACCCAAGGTGTTTTTTTATTTGTGTTTCAGGCTCAGGCACGCTTTTTAAAAATGGAGATCCCATTCACAGGTATGAAATTGACTCTATTCAGTGTGCCCTTTCAAGATCAGAAAAGAGTCGCATTCCATTCACCCACCTTATAGAATCTATGGAATCTTTCACATGAATGTACGACTCAAGGTTTTAGTAATCACTTCTTGTTTTTAGACAATCGAGAATGTTTAATTTAAACATTTAAAAGTACTGTATCATTAAACAAACATTTTAAGATGCTTTGTTCACTGTGTATACAAAATGTAATTATCTGTCTTTATTTACGTACATCGGTGTCATCTGATATCAGTCACGTCAAACTTATAGGGCCGGTTTCCCGGATAGGAATAAGATTAAGCCAGGACTAGACCTTTGCTAATTTAGGGCATTTAAGAATTTTTAAAAACATGTCTTACAAAAATGCATTATCTTTTTAAGACCAAACAATGGCAATGATGTATTTTAAGATATCTCAGTGCGAGCCTTTTCCAGTTTAGACTGCTCTTAACATTTATTTTAATCTAGGACTAGTCTTAAACCCTGTTCGGGAAACTGCCCCAAAAAGTTTTGAAATGAGTAACAAATTCCTTATGAAAATGTGTTTGAAAAAAAAAACCAACAACATAATTTTTGGTATTGATACACAAAAATCGACTCCGGTGTGTATATAATACACAGTTTTCGTGTACGCATCTACCCCACAACTCATCCTATACCCATCGCGTAGCATGTACATGTCAAAGTAAATTTTTGCGTTACTATACCACAAGTTTTTTGGCGTAAAGTTTATACGCACATTCATGAGATCGGGCAGTCGATTCTGGTCTGTTCTTCGTGCAAAGCGAAAATCAAAATCGTACATATCTTACAAGTTGGCTATTTCTACAAATTCTACAAGTTGCCAATTCATACACATTTTTTACAAATGACCTACACCTAAACCTACCCGTCACTGGGGTTTAGACAAACCGAATTAATACGAATACGTAAAATACGTAAGAATTGGTCGTGACCTGTGTTGAACTGGTATATAGACGAGTAACTCCTGTTTCTTTCTTCACAGATACAGTAGCCTTGATGACATTGATATTGGCCGTCTCTTGGTACTGATTAACAAGTCTTTTGAGAAGAACCTGAGAGAGGATTTTATAGCTTCTCTCAAGGGTAGACTGCATTCCGTTTATCTGTCTCAGGGGTAATTTTTCTGAATGTTAAGCTCTGATTATCCTGCATAGCTTTAAAAAAACAACAAACTGACACATCTTGCTCCGTGGAACCAGAATGTTGACTAACTGGAGATGAGAAAAAACAAACTGAAAAATTTATGTTTTCATAACTCAGTGAATTAATTTTAATATTTGAACACATGCATTTGTACTTCATAATTTCCTCATGTACAATCACAGGCAGCTTATACATGTGACATACAAGATTAAATACAACTCTGAAACTGTCACACCAAGCACAATCTACTGCATGCCACAGTTGTGTGTTGTTTTTAAATGTTTTTTTTGTGTGTGTGGTGCATTTTGTTGCAGGTACAGCGCGGCTGCTATAATCACCACAGAGCCAGTGAACAGCGGCACTCCGTACCTGGATAAATTTGTGGTCAGCAGCAGTAAACAAGGCCAAGGAACCGGCCAGATCTTGTGGGAGTGTATTCGTCAGGATTTGGGCAAGCTCTTCTGGAGATCCCGCGCTACAAACCCCATCAATCCCTGGTCTGTCTTTACTTCTAGATTGCTCTTTTGTGATTTTTCTCAGTTTTTGCCCATCTCATTCTGCTTTAAAATCCTCAGGTACTTCAAGCACTGTGATGGCAGTTTCGTAAATGGCCACTGGATTGTATTCTGGCTCGGCCTTTCGGACATCCGTGAGTCTTATGAGCTGGTGGAGTACGCCAAGTGCCTTCCTGACTCCTTCTGCTCTCCCATCGCAACAGAAGCAAAACCGCTTCAGCAACCTCAAGGGTCATGAAGACAATACCTGCCTCACACGCTGTATCTGTTTTTATATCTTCGCTGTATTTTTAGGTACTATTGGTAGCAATGCCAGTGTCATTCCAAACCCATAAGACTAGAGGCTACATGAATGTTGAGGTTTTCAGTCATTGTCCTGTGAACCTCATCTATACTTACTATATGTGGGGGGGAAACCCTTTGTACGCTTATCTAAATATCTTTAGTGTTACTCAAGATAGTTTTGAAGTGGCATAATTCTTTTGAGCATTTCAGCTCGAAACAAGAAATGTGGATCGAAACAAGAAATGTGAGTCTTTAAAAACAATAAAGAAAAATGGTGGAGCTCACTGAAAAGGTGAGGCAGTGCGGTTTGAATGTGACACCTGCATTACCTTGGTAACACAAGTATCGTACTTTTCACTCCATTTCTACCAAGGTCCTCAAAGTAGAAAGTCGTTTATATGTAGCAGATTTCTTTTAAATGTTATTGGTGTTTTCACAGTTGATACAGCCTATCACTGACCTGTAAGAGACAGTATCATTGTTTCCAATATAGTTATGGCTGGGTAGTTGAGTTAGGAGGTTGGATTATTTGTTTTAATTTTAATTTATTTTTCTGATAAAAAAAATTTCACTGCACACTTGATAAAATATGGACGAATGAATACACTTTTATGTGTGTACACACTGCTACAGCTGTGTAAGAACACAATAATGCTGTTTTGCGAGGGTGGGTAGGAGCCCAGCAAGCAATTTTTGGTCTAAAAAACGTCTATTAGCCGTTGAAACACAGCCTAGACGTCTAGGCTAAAATAAGGCTGTCAGTGGGCTCTCAGTGAAAATCTAATAGACATCTAAACATAGCCCTAGAATACAATAGACATCATTTAGACCACTATTAAACGAATACATCTGAATGTCTAATAGACGTTGAATCTGCATCTAGGCTGAAATATGGTTGTCAGTGGGCTGTCAGTGAAAATCTAATAGATGTCAAACCATAGCCCCAGAATAGACTAGACATCAAATAGACAGCTAATAGATATGCATCTAATACAGCTTTTATTAAAAAAAATACAAAATGATGAAAAATACTAAAGAATTAATGAATTTTTAACAACTTAAGATAATTATATATAAATTAAATATTTATTATTTATATTATTTATATTTATATTATATATTTATATTAAATAACATGTTATCAAACTTAACATTGAAACATGAATAAATCAAGAAAACAAAATCAAGAAATATATTGTATATAATAAAAATAGAAGCTCTCTGATAAATGTGTGTTTTATACATACCTCCAACACTGCAGTCTTTTTAAACACCTCTTTCAGCAGCGGACCAAAGACCCTTCATCTGTTATTTGGAGATGAGGAAATTTTTTAAACCACTAAAATGTTATACGGATATGCCGTTTTAAAATAAGCAGTGAGTTTTGACCGCACAATGTTTAATTGATGAGACATGTTTTACAGGCTTTACCTGTTCAGCTTCCTTCTAACACTGTCTTTGAGGTTCCTTCCTTCAATTCTGCTCAGCTTTGACACCTGAATAACACATACTAATGTCAGCTGGTCAGTATTATATTTGTCAGTGTACAATTTTATCACTAACCCTTAAAAAAATATATATATATATTCCAGCAATTGATTTTTCTCTATTAATGCGTCCCACAATCTGTCTGTCTCTATTATAGTCTGAAACAGCTGACATCAGGACAAATATCCCAGAACAGACATTATCATCAAACATTCACAAAATAATAAATTCAGCCCTACTATTCTTATTACAGTATGTATTCTGTTTGTACAGTTTAAGTTGTAATTCTGTATTGCACATCTGAGCTATTTGCACTATTTTAATACTGCTGCACACTTCTTATAATTGATTATTTTATATTGTCACTTTAAATCATTTGTACTTTTAAGCTTTACTATAAATTTGTGAATAGAAACTGCATTTTTATTTATAAAATGAAAAACAGTTGGATATTATCTATAATTGCATATAATGTGCATAATTGTAACATTTAACAGCTTGTGGATTGTATTATCAAATGCAAGTAATACAATTTTTAAAAATTTAAATTATTTTAAGCAATAATAAATAATGCCAGATCTAATAATGCTATAGAATAATTCAAGTATAAAATAGTGCTATTTAAATGTTTAAAAAACGTACATGCATTTAATTAGAAGCTGCTTGGGCAAAAATTAAATGTAAACAATTTTAAGGCTATTTTGTCTTTGCTCTTCAAGTATATAGCCAAACTGTTAAAAATAGACCCAGATCGCCTAGAGTTCACCTGGTGGACTAAAAGAAGACGAAACATTGCCCGTCTAATTTAGAGCTAAACCGTGGCTACAAATAGACCATGTCATGAAAGTACACAAATATCTTTTGAAGATATGATTGACACTGCGAACAAGACGGGATTATTAGTCATCTCAAGTGGTGCCTGGACGAAATCTACAGTGAATCAGTTCAGACTATCAGTGGACTACAAATAGCCGCTCTAACTACCAGCTAAACCGAGGCTACGCACAGGCTACACAAAACAATATTAAATAAATTAAACCAAACGTTTCGTTTATACGTCTCATTTGATTTTTTGCTAAAAAACGTCATGTAAGATTTTGTTTAAGATTATCTGGGCTAGAAGTGGGTTACACATAGCCGGACTATATCAGGTGGTCTACCTAACCGAGACGGTGAAACGACGACTATTGCTTTCTGGGTTATTACACAGAAACTACAAACTAGTCAGTGAATTCAGTAGGTTGCTTCAGAGGCACAAGGTATTGCAAGTAGTACAACATACAACAATAATGAAACGGAAACGATGCATTGACGGGAAATTTACTCATAATACTTAAAGCAAGTACTTGTGTACTTTCACTTAAGTAGCCTAAAGATTTGTGTTTAAAAACTTTCACTAGATGTAGTTATATTTGACCAGCAGTATCTATATTTTCACCCAAGTAATGGATTTATGTACTTTGTCTGCCTCTGCCTAGTTCAAATAAATTATTATAAATTCAAACAATTATAACATATTTGTCATGATCACGTTTTATCTTATTTACAGTTATTTTTATTGCGCGAGACACACCCTAAAATGTAGCAAGAAAACTAAGCCAAAAGAGTAATGGAAACGTTTATGAGCTGTTTAAGAAGTGTCTGCGTGATACGGAACCAACCAGTTATGCGGGTTTGATGATCGCGATTTCACCTGTTTGAGTTTGAGCAGCCTGTTTTTCCCCGGCGGATTAAGGTCAGTTCAATATCTAAATGGTTTGTCAGTACAGCAGTCTAATCTATACATGAACTATTTTTAATGAATACCAGTTATATTACTCGTCGATATTTTATTTACAAATAATTTGTCAAGCCAAGTTAGCTTTCTTGTCATTTGCGGTTTACACATTAGGCTGTACCCCGGACTTTGAAATGCGGATTGATGATGTGAGGGTAGTATTTTATTGATATTATTGTTATTTTCAAACTTGCATGATAATTTTTATATTTGCTTTGGTTATTATGTAGCTGTATAAATAAATTGACTGATCCAATATGATACCAGTGTGTTTTTCTGATAATAACTTAACAGGTAGCCCAACACAGGCTCACGACCAATTCGTAAGGTATAGCCTACGCATAGATTTTTTAATAGCTCTTGTTCTACGCGGTTCTTTTTTTTGTTTGTTCCTATAAAAGAGTTGTGATATCAAACCATTGTAAAATAATATTTTCTGAGGTCGGCAAAAGGCGACGGGAAACAAAGTTTCATTTTATCAGTTTCTGTTTAAATGATGCAAGTAGCATAAATAGTTTTTAGGGTAAATAATAGCCTGTAGCTAGCCTACGTCATGACTTAATGTACTGGGTCCAAGCCTCCACTCCAGTATCATTGTCGTTTATGAGCACGCTTATTCATTTAGCATAACACGCATAAACGTGTATGGGACAAAAAGAAGGCAAAATAAATTAAAAGTCTATGATTTTGGGTGAACTGATATACAGAACAACAACTGCTGAGAAATCTGGACTTAAAAAAGGCAGTCTGGAACTGGAACCAGTTGAAGAGGACTTATAAGTCCCTTAAGACAATTCATTCTTTAGAAATCTGATCACCTGATTAGCATATTGTCAATCATCATTGCATAAAATGTTTTTCAACTTTTTTACATATTTGTTTATGAATAAAGATTGGTCTTTTGAAATCAGTTATTTTTAACAAGACCCGAACCTATTTTTCCTGATAGGAAAATTATGAGGCTTATAAAACAGACCAAATGGACCACGTATAAAATTTTTATGCAGTTGTTTTTAAAATTCAACCCGTCCTTGTGAGAGATCTGTAATGTTACAAATATGTCACATTGGGCGCTAATGATACATTTTTGATGGGACATATATGTCACATTGCACATATACTGGAAAAAAAATAATTGTATCAGTTTTTTGCTTTATAAGAGCTTTTTTTGCTTTTCCACAACATGCATCAAAATTATTACTTTACTGAGAAAATAAAACAAAAACCTTTTTAAGAAGTAATACAGTTTTTGCATTTTATTTGCTTTGCCGAAACATTTTTCAAAACTACATAATTGTGACAATTACATTTTACTTCAACTCTTTTGTAACGTATCAAAATTCTACCTTTTCATGTGATTTAACCAGAAATACATGTTTAGATTTTATTTTTTTCATAACTTGAAAATGTGCAAACTGAATGAAAAGTCTGTAATGTTACATATATATGACATTGGGCTTTTATGACAAAATAAATAATGACCTCACACTAGATTTGTTCAAATGTTTTGAAATGTGCAGCAGAAAATATACAACACCTACATAACTGATTCAGCTAAATTAATTGAGGAGCTAATTACCATTTATCTTAATGTGACAAATACGTCACATCCAAACTCTGCCTACTATATAACAGCCCGATGTGACATGTTACACCACAATATCTTCGTAACTTGTTTTAAATAATTTTGTTCAAGAAATGCGTTGAAACCAGGTTACGTGTAATCAAGGATAAGTTATTAAAACATTAGAATTGTTGCATTGGTTGAAACATACCTTTAGTAACAAAAACTAACATTTTAAAAAATTGCTGAATCTGCAACATGTGCTATCCAGACAGACCACCATTTTGGAAATGTTGTCATGGCAACAAAAAAATGCAAATATTGTCACATGACTGAACCTGAGTGACTTATATGTCACTTAGGGACTTCCAGAGTTGAAAGTGAGGAATAATGCTTTAAAAAGACCTTTTTCAGCTAATCATTAATGTTTGTGACACCCGCTTCACCATGCATCCTTATTTGACACTGAGGCCCAGGTAACAACTTTGAAAGTAAGAAGAAAGTTCTGGGAAAGCTAGTTTTTGGTTCCCAGAACGTTCCAGGAAAGCTAGTTTTCTTTTGGTTAGCCAGGAAAGTTTTCTTAACGTAAATAGACAACCTGATCTCACGGCAATTCGTACATCATCATACATTGAAAAAATGGTTGGCTTAAGTAGCTCTTCACCATATGTAACTGTTTGCTGACTCAGGGGAACTGACCCACCAAAGACTGTCCGATTAGAGACAAA
>JAUMHG010000032.1:2466471-2488579 GCA_032359395.1 Enteromius anoplus
AATGTGGCGTTATTCATGCTGTAATTCACGTGAGTCATGTCGTAGTTAAGTTAGTTCTTGATTAATTTATGTCTTAAATCATCATTAGTTTACAGTCAAGTAATTGCTAATTAATGTATTAGTACATGATAATTCATTTACTGTTATTGTAAAGTGTTACCACAAAAGGCAACAGGGCTTTGGTAAACAGTCTAATGTACTTAGGCTGAAGTTGGCAGATGTCATATGACTAGAGTAATTAACTGTCTGTAAGTCCAAACTCTGAAGAAGTTTTAATCAGAATGAAAGTAAATATGAACTGTTTCAAAAACGAAACACATCCTTGTAGAATAGAAGTGTTTAAAACATGCCAGCTGGTTGAAACTGGTCATGAGTTGGTTTGAGCTGGTTTAGGTTGGTCCTAAGCTGGTCTTGAGCTTGTTATAAAATGGCTTAAGCTGGGCATGAGCAACAAAAAAACACAATGAATTCCACGGCCAGCTCAGGCAGTATCAAAGTTCGTTCAGAGCTGCAGACTCAAAAGGGGAAAATTTAAAAATATCAAAGGGCAAAATAAAAATCTCAGGGAGTCGTCAATTAATCCTTCCGTGGCAAAAACACAAGGCAGAGGTTCGTTCAGAGACTGCTGATTCAAAAAGGGATATAAATAAAAATCTAAAAGGACAAATAAAGTCTCTGTGAGTCGCAGACATAAATATCCATAGCCGGAAAAATTTGTGCAAGAGTTCACAAGAAGCAGAAAATAAAAAAAACGAAAAATAAAAAGTCAAAAACTGGACCTCGGAAATGAGAGGGCAGGGAGTCAGCGGCCGGATCTGAAGACAATTGGAGAGAGTCCTTTCTCAACCCGGCAACCTTGAACTTGAAGAGCAGGCTGGTGAAGCAGTCAGCCAGCTCCAGGCGGTCACGCAGTGAGTGTTGAAAAAAGTGAGTGCAGCGAGCTTCAAGCCACAAAAAGACAGAAATCCTGGAGGCGGCAAGAGGTGATTAGATTACTCCTTAAATTACTTTACTAAAGACAGAGATCACACCGAACAGGACTAGACAGACTGCGAAACAATTGAATATAGCGACTAGAAATCGCAAACTCACAAAAGACAATAGACACGAGGGAAAGATAAAGCGAAGTTGTTGAGCCTAAGATTAGGAGCAGGTGCGATCGGAGGCGCAATAATGAATTAACAGGGAGGCGGAGAAAAGAGAGAGAGAAACAAAAAACATATAGGACAAAAAGACAGCCTAAGCCATGTGCTAGAAATGAATAACAAAACATGAGAAACACCCGCGATCATGACAGTACCCCCCTCCCTCAGGATCGCCCCCTGGTGACCGGAGGAGGAGGTCTACCTCATGTCCGGAGAAAGTCCTCGATCAGAGACCGGTCCAACACATCCCGAGCCGGAACCCAACACTTCTCCTCGGGACTACAGCCCTCCCAGTCCACCAGGTATTGAAATACCCTGCCACGGCGGCGAACGTCTAGTAATCTCCTAATAGAGTAAATAGGAGAACCATCCACAAGACGAGGGGGAGGGCGGGCAGGGGAAGAAACGTTAGAATTAAGGGGCGAGGAAACACAGGCTTGACCCTGGATATATGAAAAACAGGGTGTACCCGACCAAGAGAGGGAGATAACTTGAGCTGAACAGTAACCGGACTGCTGACCTTGGTGACTCGGTTAGGCCCAATGAACCTGGGCAACAACTTGCGAGCGGTTGCCTTGAGATGAAGGATGACCTGACGACAGACTCTCTGAGGCCCCGATCTGTCGGCAGAACTCTTGCCAAAAGCGAGAAACAAACTAGGGACCCCTATCAGAGACCACGTCAACCGGAAGACGTGGTCAATGACCAGTTGTGCTGTTTCCTTGGCAGAAGGGAGCTTTGGCAAGGGAATAAAATGAACCGTCTTAGAAAAGCGGTCCACCACTGTCAGGACAACAGTGTAACCCTTGCCTTAACGAAGAGCTGGTTTTCCAGCAGCCATTGTAGAACTTGACGCACATGCTGGGTGTGTACCTGAAGTGATGGGGAAAAGATAAGAATATCGTCAAGGTACACAAAGACAAAGCGGGTAATCATGTCTCATGAGCCTAAGATTAGGAGCAGGTGCGATCTGAGGCGCAATAATGAATTAACAAGGAGGCGGAGAAAGAGAAACAAAAAAATATATAGGACATATAGCTGTCACATGATGAAAAACCTGAAGTAAACAAGTTCATGACCAACTAAAGACAATCTAAAACCAGCTAGCATGCTTCAAACATCACTGCTAGTTGTTATTGTTTTTTCTGAAGGGATATAAACACTTGTGTTTGGCAACTGTGCTATAACAAGTTACCCAGTACTTCTGAAATGCAATGAATTGAATAGCCAAATAGAAATGAGTCATTCCTCCTTTCAAGAACTGACAGTCATAATAATATTTTTTCAGACAAATGCTGTACAGAGGGCAGGTGCTGCTCATACTGTTACATAATCCCTGCATCCATCATTACAAATCACTGGCAATCCATCCACTAAACACTTCCTAAGTATTATTTGGGCATGAGTGCATGTACTCAATTGTCAACAACAGGACAGAATAGCAAACAATGAAAACTCAACAAAGATGGCTGTCAAACAGACAGAAGGTGAAGCAGAATAAATGGAGAGCTGTGTGTGAAGAAGCTGTGGAGCAGCAGCTGAGAGAGCTCTCAGTGTGATGTCACATACTCAACCACTGAGACACGGCTAACTGGACCAGCCTGCTTTCACTCTTACATTCACGGATCAAATTTATTGGTAATAATGATAATTATAATAATAAAATATATTAAAAATATATATAAAAAACAGTTAAAAGAAAAATGTAAAAGACAGACCAGTGCAGTCACAACAACCTATTCCAAAAACCCAGTCCTAATGACGATGTGCTGTATTTAAAGGGTGAGTTCACCCAAAAATGAAAATTCTGTCATTAATAACTCACCCTCACATTGCTGAAGATTAAAAATTAAGATATTTAAGAGAGCTATCTGTCCCTCCATAGACAGCAACACAACTGAAATCCCAGATCCAGAAATGTAGCAAAAACATCAGTAAAACAGTCCATGTGACATCAGTGGATCAACTTCAGTTTTGCGAGCAAGGAGAATACTTTTTTTATTAAAAAAAATAATCCAATCCATCCAAGATGGTGGCGCGTTCACATGCATCGGCTTCTCTCTCCCAAACAAACAGCGTTTTCTTGTTTTTCGTCCTGTAAGCTGCAGTGTTTTTGTACGTCTTTGCCGCGTTTATCTGCCCGTAAGCAGGTATATGGCCGAACATTTTTGTTCGACATTGGCAGAAACAAACTTTTATCGCTTTATCATACATATACAAGCTCCATTTGCACTATTTGTCTAGATTTGCATTACTACAGTATGTCTGGTTTGCACTCAATGACATGTGCCCTTACTTGTATATTGTATTGCTTTTATGTTATATGTATAATTGTATTTATAAAAAATTTTTACTTGCATTTTTGTATTTAATGTTTATCTGTTATCCAGCAAGGGTCTGAAAGTAATGCAATTTCAATTCTCTGTATGTCCTGTACATGTGGCAGAATTGACAAATAAAGCTGACTTTGACTTTTGACTTTGATATACTCAACCATTCTTCTCCTATGACTTACGTCTTCCGCCATTTTAGAAAACATTACTGTGTAAGCATAGACTTTCTTCTAGGTGAAAAAAGTATTCTTACCAGTGTTTCTCCCACATTAATGGATCTGGGATCATTTCAGTTGTGTTGCTGTCTATGGAGGGTCAGATAGCTCTCTGATGTCATCAAAAATATCTTCATTTGTGCTCCAAAGATGAACAAAGGTCTTATGGGTTTGGAACGACATGAGGGTGAGTAATTAAGGACACAATTTTCATCGCAATTTTCAGCTCAAGGTAACTTCCTTCAACACTTACCTGCTGCCTTGTGTACATTCTCATGTCCATTGATTCTAAGTTGATGGTCCTGAAGTGGAATTTATCATTGTCTTCATGCTAACTGCTGTGTGGATGCTAACCTAAAAGCTAACTTGTGTATTACCTCGCTACTCACCTGGAGAACCCAATCTGGAAGGAAAGCTGGAATCTTGGATACTCACCTGAAAAGTCCTTAATCATGAACAATCATTGTATTCCTACCTCGCTACTCACCAAGGAAGCATTCAGTCTGGAACGATAGCGATCGGAGATCGCCTCATCATTGTGAGAGCGCCCTTTGTTACTTACCTGTTTTCACTTACCTCACCTGTCTCCTCAGAGCACCTCCAGGACACCTGTAAAGGAAGCACGAGCTTCATTCAGAGGATCGGAATCACTAGAGAGAGACTGAAAAGAACTGTATCTCACCTGAGCACCCATCTCCCTCACTTGACAGACATCATCACTACTCAATTCCTTCTTTAAATAAACTTTATTGAACTTGTAACTGTGGTCTTGACTCGTTACATCTATGAATAAGATATTCACAAATTAAGTAAGGATTCATAAACCTATGTAACTAGTATGTAAACACTGATACAGTAGTGACTTCAGTTTTCTGTTCTCTCAGTATTGTACATTTTAGTGTATTCACAAATGTAGCCTGTAGGACAAATAACATATGAATTCTCAGTGACTGCACAAACTATGGCCTCATATCAGGATAACTTTTATATGTGTACCAAGATGAAGCCACACAAATGACCACAGCAGTCAGTAGAGAACAGTTTGGAAATAATGAGAAACGAAAATGAGAAACATAAATATTCATTACGACAGTAGACACTGAAGGAAAGTCTGTCTGGTATTACCTCTCGGTGACTGGCCACACCACTACACTATACCACAATAGTAGATAATAGTCCATGTAAAGAGTAGCTTACACAAAAGTATTTAAAAACAACTGCTGTCGTAAAGTCATCATGAAGTCCCAGAGAAACCCGAGACAGCTTAGATTACTCTATGAGGTCAGGTTACTGTTTAAAGAGACCCTCCCTAGAGTATGAGTGTGAGATAATACTTGCCCTCAATACATGACTTTACATGACATAAACATGATAACACATGACATCAGTCTAAACAGCACTACTGTCTCTACAGTCCCTTGGAATTTCTAATATGAAATTTCTTATCTTCTTATGAAAGGACAGAGAGACACATAAAAGAAGAAATACTGTATGGACAGACAAAAAAGTGTGCCTTACCTTTTTATAAAGCAATTTAAAAGTCGGTGTCATCCAGAGGCTCAGATGATGGCAGACGATTTCGGTAAAGAGCTGAACAGAGGGTCTGAGCTAATGTCTTCCCCAACTCAGGGAACATCCCAGTAGTTACGGAGATCATTCATGTCCAATGAAACAGTGAGACTTCCAACAGATGGGATGCACACGGCTAAACACCTTCAGCCACTTAATAATGAATGAAATGCAACTAGACTCTCAAATGCACATGCTGTTTGTGTGCTCTGTGATCAGCGCTTCCAGCACTTTCTATTGATATGTGTGTCTGGAAAAGGAAAAGCCAAATCATACCAATGCCATGTGTAATATCGGTGTTCATATCTAACTTTAAATTAACTGATTGGTGCTATGCCAGTGAGCACTCATCCCAGAAGGAGTCTATTATGTGGTCAGTTTAGAGATGTGGATCGTATAGATGCGGACCTCAGAACACTGGACCATGGCAGGTCTCCCTTTTTTAACTCAAAGAAAGGTATCTGAGTGTCTACAGGAACTAGAAATCCTTACAGTTTGTTTTGCATCTGAGTGGGTCAAGGACAAGTGAACAAAAGTTTAAAAGAAAAAGCTGTCCTCCCAGAACAACAATTAAATGCAAAGCAAACCGAAAATGTTTATTAGATTCTGAAATTATGCATTTGTAAATGCGTCATTTGTGCTGGTATGGATTACTCTAGATGTATAACAATACTATTGGTATCACTTTATTTTGGTAGTTCACTTCAGAGATTCTACTTAATGTAAGTAACTTCATGTCAACTACATGTCCACTAGCAGTCATTAGAGTATTAGTAGACTGTCGGCTTCTACTATCTCCTAACACTTTATTTTGATGGCTCCACAACATACTACAAACTAACTATCAGAAACTTTACAAGTATATGTCTACTTATTCTAATAACCCTAACAGTCTAACAGCCTAGCCTAACAGTCTACTCTGAGAGTTACTGGACATGTAGTTACTTGTCGCTTCAAAGTGTTTTTATTTGAGAGCGTTTTTGACATCTTTGGATCGCTTTGCTTGTCTTAAATGGCTTCAGGGGATATTTCGTGCCTATGCCTGACAAAAGAGGATCTTTGTAAAGCCAAAGATCACAATTACAGACTCATTGAAAGCGACTGATTGGTGCAGCAGCAGATCTGAAGACTCCCTTTGGGACGTGCTTCATGAGGGGTGGTGGAATATCACAGATGTCCTCTACTGCACCTAGACTGAATTATGATTAATAATAATTCAGGTTTATTACAACACATTGTTTGTACTGCACACTAGGATATGGTGTGGGCACTTACTGTATTACTCTATGTTTGTGTTTGCATATTATGTGTGTTTTTCCAGTTTTTATATTCTGTGGTAGGAAAATATCATTTATATTACACATAAGGCAATGCAAACAAAATACAGCGCTTTCACCGGCCTCAATTATGAGTATGAGAACGATGAAAAGTGGGAGGAAACCGGGAAGGAAGCTGAAACCTTCTGTCAGTCACTTGACATTCCTGCGACGAGGATGAACGCAAGCGACCTGCGGCAAAATCAGCTGCCTTTGTTGTGCTGTCACAAGATCCCTCAGACAAAGAGAATAGCAAACAAGCAAGACTTTCCTGTTTTAGATACACTATTGAGCGTTGATTTGGGTTTCCACTCAATCCAAAGGAAAAAGAACAGAGCTAAAATGGGAAAATGTCAGCTTTTGATAATGTTACTTCACATATAGTGTCACATACTGATATTTGTTCTTGTGCAATAGTACGGTGACCATCCGTGCCATTTTTCGCAGATGTATCCTGGCCAGGATTTCTATATTGTCTATAATATCTTGGTTTTGGTCTTGTCTGCATATAAAGGAGTATGACATCGGTTCCTTATTTTTTTTAAACGCTCTCAAGGTACTTTGAATCAAAGCCATATAGAAATTCGGGCCAGGACATGTCCAGGGCAAATGTTACGTCTGGTCACCCTAGAAATAAAAGCAGTAGTCTTTATTAAAAAATAAGCTTAATTGTAATGTGTGTGCACTTGGTTTTTTGTACTGAAAAAAAAAATGCTTTCATAGACTAGATTTTTTTGTCTTCTTTTCAGCCAAAAAATTATAACTATTATAATAATTATAACTCGATTATAACTGTAGTGTAATTATGGAGACCTGTAAACATACAACATTAAAGTTCATATGACTGCTTGTCAAAACAATCAATAATTTCCCTTTCCCTATATTTAAATGAATACGAATAGTAGTTCACCTGAAACTAATAGATGTTTCTATAGGAGCACTGCATCTCAGACAAAAACAATAATGTCTAAAAAAATATAGCCTATAGTATCTTTCAATAATAAGCACTCTTTTTCAGAATAAGGGACACTTGGAATGAGGTATTCTGTGCAGTTTAATCAAATGTATTTTGGCTGTGATTTCAGCTGAGGTTTAGCTGGAGTTGGATTGTAACAAAGTCACAATGTAGATAATATCATAATTGAAAAAAAATGTGCAATCATGCAAAATGAGTTTCATAACAGTAAATGTTTGATGGGAACGTTCTAGCATTCAAAGACCATTTAAAGCTATAAAGCACTATATGAATAAAGGTGACGTGACTTGACATTCATGCTAGCAGTAGCATACAGCTGTGATGCCAGCATTTAGCTAACCTATAGAAGAGAAACGTCTTCTGCAGTCTGACTCCTGAAGAATATATTATACAGAAAAAAATTATATACGATTTGATGCATTGCTAAGAACTTCATTTGGACAACTTTAAAAGGGATTCATTCAACTATTTTTCCCCCCTCAGATTTCAGATTTTCTAATAGTTGTATCTCAGACAAATTGTCCTACCATAACAAACCATACATCAATGGAAAGATTATTTACTCAGCTTCCAGGTGGTCTATGACTGGTTTTGTGGTCTTGGTTCAAAGAACTCTGCAGCTGAGAGACATTTACCTGAAGTACACTTACCCTGGGACAAAACCTGCTTCTGGGCTGTAATTACTAACCTACACTTAAAACTAAACTTGTGTACAGGATTAATATATTGCTTTTGATTCATTAATTCTGATGGAAGGCCAGCCTGAATTTCTGGTACAGCAGAAAACAAGCAGCATTTGCAGATCAGGCACGAAACTCTTGGCTTTCTTCCGCCACCCACAACTGCTTATGAAGACGTTTTGCTAGCTGCAAGAGAAGAATTTCACTGTAACCCTCCACTTTGGGTTAAGAGAAAAGTGCTGACTGCGAGGCTGCATGGGTGACTTTGACTCCAGGCCTGACTCCGGTGAAACAAAGAGGTTTTCTGTGTGGATAGAGGGGAGTAACAGTATCCCTGAGCCATTTAAATCCACGGATGCATTTGTCTGAGTCAGTGGAGTCTCCTCACTCCTCTCTAGATGCTCATTAAACGGTTCTGCTCCTCCAGCTCTGTTATTAGCGCTACAATCTCCACATGCGCCGTGCCTCCCAGAAACAGCTCAATGGCAGCCGTCAGTATCTGAGAACTTAACGCTTTTAAATGCAACTGTAGAGCATGATAACGCTGTGACTAACTGATTCAAGACAAGTGGACAGGTGTTAATGAATCCAGGTTCAAAGCTCCTATCACCAGACACTTTAAATGCAGCACAGAAAAACAGACCGCTGGATGAGGAGACTGGACAACGTGTCGCTGATGATGCTGCCCAAGAAACTGTCCCACTGAGGTCAGGGGGTCACAGCACATTCTGGAAGAATACCCTCTATGAACCAAGTACATGTAAATAAAACAGCACTTACCAGGGCTCTTTGTCAGTTCCATTCAGTAAAGGTCTGGACTGCGCGGTGTTCGCTGCGGATCTGGGACTCGCTAGACACGGCTCCAGCCTGAAATGAGCTGAGCCCACATCTCTTCGTCAGTCAAGCAGCATAGTTTCAGCCGGGCAAAAGTCCAACCAGACACGAAACCAGTCTATTTCTGTCTGCCATATGAGCGGCAGGGCTGTGCTTTTCAAGACATTCTGTGGTCAAACATGTAATTGCAGAGTGACCGGCTATGGTAAAGTGTAATTGTAGACTTCATCGGATCCAGCCCAGCTGCCAACGGTACATGGTTAAGAACTTTAAACTCCCTTAAAAACAACTGGAGTCACATAAATAAATGTGGGCCTGAAATCCAGATGTGGGATAGGGGAGGAACTAGAGAGGTAACAGACGCCGGGGAAAACAGTTAGGAGAGCCAGAGCTGCTGCTGCGATGGGAAAGAACACTCTTTTTTTTTTCATGTGACAAGACCAGTGTTTTTTGAAAAATCTGAGAAGGGGGGAGATTTTGGGAGGAGCTGTCTGGGCTCAGTTATTCCTAGACTTTTACCATTAAACTTTCAGGGTATCTGATTTCGCCTCAGCTACTCTGTGGAAAAAACAGCCATGGAAAAAAAAATCCTATGAAAACAAAAGACAGCACATGCCGAGGAACGCATAGTACTGAAACACATCGGTTTAAAAAGCACATTTAGATGCTTGTTTGGACCTTGGTGCTGAAATGCAACATTAAAAGAAGATGAAACGGGTGAGGGAAATGACCTTTTGCACTTAAATGACTTGCTATTTGTAAAGAAGGAGATCCTCGCTCACGCTGTTACGATTTGTTTTCAACTGCGATGACTAAATGACAAACAGCTGTTCACTATTAACAGCGCTCTCTTCGATGGGTTGTTCTCTCTCTGAGAAACCAGCGCGTTCACTGATTTCAAGCCTGCCACAATCTTCCAAGCGAACTTTCCATGTGAATACCGCAAGAGCCTCCACAACTGAGTTCATCCAAATGGATTGCACGGAGACCGTGGAAAGACTGTAAAAACAACTAGTGAAAAATGGATTTCTTTTAAATAATGGCTATAATTTCGGGTTATATAATGTGCTTGAAGTACACTGACTTCCAGTAAATTGCCGTCAACCACAAGAACAAAAGTTACACCAGAAATGCATATCTTTCTTCTTGGTTTTCTTCAGCAATAGTACGTGTGCAGGAAAACCAATCCAGCTCCTTAAAGGGCCTTTAGGCTTGATTACACATCCTGCGCTTCAAGAATTACAAAAGTGGTTTAAGCCAAATGTTTATCTCAAACCAATATCATCAGAAAAGTGAAGTTTCATCGTTGCGATTCATGTTGTGACAGAAACAAAGAGACATTGAAAACATTGGCAAAGGATTTTAGTTGCTCAGTGCTTTTGGAAAACAGTTGTTCTTGAGTATGTTATAATCCTGTCATATTGGAGCATAAAGCAGGTGAGCAATCCAACAGATACTCAATTTGAAGGGGAACCATTCTAAACTGACACACTATTTAACACTGTAAAGCTGCTTTGACGCAATCTATATAGATTATAAAGCTATAATATATAGATATAAAGCTGACTAGACTTTACTATATAGAAACCAATTGCAACAAACCGCTAAAGTTATGAACACCTTTAGAGAGTTCGTAGTTTAAAGGGGTTGTTTCAGCTGGCTCTAACTTTTTTTTTTTCGAAATAACCATCAAACGCATTCCTTTTCAAGTAAGACTTATTTTTAAAAGTGAACCATTAAAATGAGACTCATTCTGCCACCTGTTGGACGATGATGGAGCAACACTTCCTCAGATCAGGACAGTTCTAAACTGGAGGAGTTTAGCTCCAGCCGTGATCAAACTCACCTGTACCTTTCTAGTGAGCTTGTTCAGGTGCGTTCGAACGGGTTTGGAGCTAAGCTCTGCAGGACAGTGCAGGACCTCGAGTTCCAGAGGGATTTGAAAATAAACCGAAATGACTTGATGAATGTATATAGTTGATGGATTTGCTAATGCTTTTTAAACCACAATGCCAGCAAAGCTCTTTTATTGCACGATTATATCACGTCCAAGCTAAGTTAATGGCCCTTATCATCACCTGCGGATACCGTGAGATTCAATTAGAGAGGAGATGATGATGAATGAAGTCATGTTTGTGAATTCTGTGGGATTCTCTGGGCTTTGTTCTGAGCGCATCTCCTTTATACCAGCGCTGTCCAGCAGGTCTCGCCTGTTTGTTCATAAAGATGAATGAGAGCAGAACAGATGCTCGCGAACTGCAAACACTGATGTACCCACAATGCATTTAATCTTCTCTGAAGTTCATAACAACACAAATACGGTATTTACCATTTATTTTCAGAACCTGCACAACCATGAAGGCACATGTACACAGCCTCGATCAGGCTGGATTTATTCTGTTTGTCTTCACAGAGATGGAGAATAAACACTCAATGTCTTTATGAATCCCATTTATTTCATATAAAAATCTATAGATTACTCTGTGTTTTAGACGCTCTGTCAATACATAAGGAATGATGTCACAAGTGCTTAAGTGCATTTTTCAAATTCTGCCTTGGGTTGAGAGAGAGATCGCTGTAGCTGTAGCTGTAGGTGTTCTGTTCTTCCCGGCTGAAACAGGAGAAACAGAATATGAGGAAGGCATGGCCATAGGACAGACAGGAGAGATGTGTCTCAGAAGCGTCTTCATACCCTGCTCACATCCAGAAGCTTCTCCTCCGACGGCCGAATGCTTGGGAGCCCACGTTAGTCGGGATGAAGTTGCTGTTGCCCATCCCTCCGGAGCGGCTAAGGAAGTCTGCCAGACGGTGAGTGACACACGTGGCTGTGTTACAGGCGCGCTTCTGCTTGCTTCAACACAGAGCGAGAGCAGACTTCACTCGCTGCTTCTGTCACACACTCACAGGCATTAATCACAGAGAGATGCTACGCCTTATTATTATTATTATTATTATTATTTGAGCACATTCACAGACGTCTTACCTGAGGAACTCTTGATGCTCATTTGTAGAGGCACTCAACATGCACATGAAAATGAACGTGACTAATAATCTGACAAAGGAAGGGTTCCTGATATAAAAATAACTTTATTGGATTTGAACACTTGAAAGTTTATTAACACTTTTTCACTTTATTGTTATTAGACTATTCTTAGCTTGACTTTTATAATACATGTATTCACTTATTCAAGAGGCATGTGTAAGATGCACAAAACAAACTCCTGAATCAGAAAGGAGATTTTTAACATGCCTTTCTCTGCCAAAAGAAGGAAAGAAAAAAGGAAAGACAGGTAATGCAACCAGCCGTTTGTGTGCGGTCAGTCAAGCAGGCAGAATCCGCATGCACACGGTTAGGGTTAGATGCTGTTAAATGTTTCTTCGTAGCTCGTGAACTGATTGCCCTCGAGCAGGCTGCGTTTCTTGCCGGGCGTACCGGCGCCCACGTCCGTCTGCGGGAACGTTTGTAATTTGTGCAGCTCCTGGGAGAGTTTGCCCAGCACGCAGGTGCTGAGATTGGAGCAGCGCTTGGACAGGAATCTGCCCTGGCTGTTGGGAGAAACACACATGCACACAGGCGTATCATCACACACATGCAGGGTCCCAGCCAGACCACCGTTAGTGTTCACACAGAGCATGCATCAGGGCAAGAGAGCGAGAACATGCTGCAAGTCTAACCAACGAAACTCTGGGGTTAACATGCAGCGAACGGGAAGGTCGACATGGAAAGCAGACAGGGTTGATTATACTAAAATAAAGATACACAAATCTCATTCGGATCTACTTCGATTGCCTCTTGCTGAAGACTCACTCTGTGAGAGAACGTACCTGCTGTCTTCGTTCGGCGGCTCCAGCTCCTCCGCTGTCATCTGCACTACGTTTTTGACTAAAGCACTCAGTAGTCTTCGTGCTTCGTAGTCCATGAGCGCAAATCTGTCTGTCAGAGACTCTGAGCCAGGTCTGGAGACAGACACCAAAGAGTTTGCCATCTGACGAGACACGACTCAAGACTCCTCAGTAAAGGACAAAGGCTTTACCTCGCCGGGGCAGCGCTCGAGCTGTACATCTGACACACGACTGCGGCGTACGCGATGAGGAAGGTGGAGATCTTCAGCATAAACATGGTGCCCTGAGACGAACATGAAAACAGAGCATTTTGGAAGTCATTGTCTGTCTGATTTTACTCTCAAAATTCTGCCAGGGTGGGCTACGCCCCACACACAAACAGAGAAGTCTGAATATCTCCTCAAACCAGCTAGCCAAATCAAACAGCTCAATTTCTTACCTCGCCTTGTCTTGCTCTTTGCTAAAAATATTGGTTCTATGAACTCGACGAGGCGCTTTGATACTACTGTGTGCAGCTTCTGTGGTCAAACCCCTATATATTCACGATGAGGAGTTGTGCCTTATCTGTGTAGGTGTTTAATTATCTCCCGTCGGCCAATCATCAGACAGACCGCCAGCAGTCAGCCAATCGTGGCTCTGGCGCACAGATAATGTCTAAACGTCATTGTTGAGCCACTAAGTGCTCCATTCAGTAAACTCATGCCCATTTGAAGCCCTGGATATCTGCGCTTGCATCTATATTCAAGTCATTTGTTTAGCTCAAATTGAATTAATGCTCTGAATAAACATGCTGCTAGATCAATGGGATTTACTGGCATCCACAGCTGTTTCATCACAGCGGTCCAGAGACTCGCTCATGCAGCCATCTGCTGGTCAGAGCTTCACAGCACAAGGCCAGATCACCGTCATCGGTTATGGCACTGAGAAAAACGAATCCTTTCAATCCTGTTTACTTCAATGAGCTGTCATGTGATATTTGACATATCAGGAGATGCTATATGTGACAAGGGAAATGAAAGATACTTAAAATACTCTCAGCTATTTTAAAAAAACATTTACCATTAATAAAGCTTTTATCATTTTAGTTCTGAATCATTTTTTGTCGTTTGAACTTGTATTTATTGCAAAGTGTTGCTGATATTTTAGATACGCACATATTCAATAAATGCATAGAGTCTGTTCATCGGTCTTTACAGTGGTTTCTGTGGAAAGCTGAAAAATGATTTGTGAAAATATTGAATGTTGTAAAACTGAACAGTAATACTCATTTGATAACTTGTTTAAATGAACAAAGATTAATAAATTAATAAAAACATATATTATGTCATTTCTGTTGTCTGTGTTTCTTTAGGAGTCTAATGTTGAAGTTTATTTCTATTTAATTTCCTGTTTCTATTATTTTCTATAGTGATTAATTAGGTTCATTTATTCCATTTACGCTTATAAGGTCTTTGTCAATTCACTTTTCCTTAACAATGAAAATGGTTTCCCTTCGTCTCAGTGTAATACAATTTTGTGACTTTTCATCATTTTCCATCTATATTCAAATAAAAAAACTGGACTTGATTCGGTCTTTCTGAAGGTATTTTCTGTAGGGTATTTGAAAATAAAAATGAATGGGAAATGCAAAAAAAAAAAAAGAAAACCACTAAAGCTAGCATAAATCAGAAAATTGCCACACAGAAAAGAAGGTCTAGTACTAGGGGACAAATGCAATGTAAAAAAGACATGCTTACTCACACACACACACTTGCATGACTACCCAACTGGATCGACAGAAAACGTATTTATAAAATGTGGCAAATAAAATCAGCCACAGATGCAGAACAAAGATGTGAAGAGGTGGGACCTAATTCACTGACACGGGCACACACACACCAACTTTGCCACAAACAGTACTTTTTAGACACAGACACACTTATACACACACACACACATTTATTTTTAACGTCTTTTCTAATGGTAATATATACATAAATTCAGAAAAAATTCACAGTAGTTGTGATTTGAGCAGTTGGCCATTACCAATAAAATGAACGGCTCTCTATGGGTCCTCTACTGGTCAAAACAAATCATTTCCTAAACTGTAACCCCCATAGGTTTATCTCTGACCAACAGATGGCAGAATTATACACCCAACACCTAACATCCAGAAATAACTCCAATACAATTTAGGCCATCATTTAAGTGATTTTTCTATGAAAAATGTATATTTCACATCCAAACTAAAAACGTAGTTGAGGAATTTCATGGTAAATAGGTTCCAATGAATTCAATTTCGCCGAAAACACAGCATTAATGTATAGATGAGAAAAAAAAAAAAAAAAAAAAAGATGTATTATTTGTATCAATAAAAATGTATTTATTCTTCATACTTGCACTCATGATCAAAGACCTGATTTGTAAACAGGAAATGAAATCTAAAATTTCAAACAGTTGATTGGTGGATTCAGCTCAATGCATAAATGCAGGTATGCCCTAAAAAAATCAGGATTCGAGATATTGAGGCAAAAATGCCCCTCTATAAGTTTTTTTTTTCTTCTCAATGATATTGTAATACATGGTTCAAGGAAATTATCATCAAGTCCATGGATATTTTTGAAAAATACGCTGCCGGTTTTAGGACAGTGGATGGCGCTGCAGAAATGAAGAGCGCTCGGAGCACGCGCTCTGTGCTCGATTACTTCCGCCTTTAGAACCGAGGGAAACAAATCGAGCTGAATCATTACGCGCTCAGCGGACAGCCGCCTGGTTAATAGCAAAAATGGTGAGAAATGATCCTATATTATGTTCTAACTTGCGTATCCTCTTCTGATGGCCAGTATGTGTTGTAATGCTCTAGAATGAGAGTTTGTGTGTGTGATTTGTGTGTTATTGTGAGTGTGTGTGTGAGTGAATGATGAGCGTGAGTAAGCGGAATACTCGCCAGATGATACAGAAAGTCACTCAATAAACGACAAACACCCGTCTCTCTGCTTTATATGATAGCACTAGCAGATTTACGCCAGTTGGCCTAGAAAACACTGCTATGTTTTTTTGTAACATAGAACTATATCCTCTGTGTCTCTTGAATGAGGCCGCAGCTTTCGATTTCGTTAGCGTTAGCTTCAACACATTTAACATTAAAGACAGCGGTGCTGTTCATATTCAGCTCACGCGAGCCTGTAGATGTTAAAGAAAATAAGATCTCTAGAATTTGAAGAACGGCAGTGTTGTGTAAAAAAAAAAAAAAAAAGCACATTAGCATACCTTGAAAGGCTATTACTGTCGAATGACTGACAAACATTTATGACAATACACGTCAATGTGACTTTTATTTAAGCGTTTAAATCATGTGTTTAGACACATTTGTTTAACGATATGTTTTAAACGATGAATTTGTAACTGTAGTAAGTTCGAAAAAGTCATTTTTAATACTACAGTGTTTTATGTTGACCTACACATCAAGATTAAAACAATAATCTAAAATTAATTTCGGACAGAATGTGCGCCTTTCGCAAGACAAGATGAAAGTTAACACATCAGCGGCCTTTCGTTTCAATAACAAGTTTTTTTTTTTAAATAAATATCCAAGATTTGATGTAGACTACAAACGCACATTTAATTACTCTGACGCACACATAGAGCTTTCCTTAATGAATGGATGGTATCATGAATGTATCATCTTTCAGACGCCTTTCAATCATTGTGTTGATTTTTTTGTTCAGTTTCGGAACCAGTATGACAACGATGTGACCGTCTGGAGTCCTCAGGTAATGACACGCTGCGTTCCTCGCTCGTCTGGCACCTGCTCGTGAAGTGTTGTTTATCTCCGAGTGTTTGTGTTCAGGGCCGCATTCATCAGATCGAGTATGCGATGGAGGCCGTGAAGCAGGGCTCGGCCACCGTCGGCCTCAAATCACGCACTCACGCCGTTCTGGTGGCCCTCAAGGTACTCTCACACCACACCCGAGGAGAGCATGCTTGTGATCAGACATCGCTCGCGTTAACTTGAGAATCCCTGTGTCTGTTTGCAGAGAGCTCAGTCTGAACTGGCCGCCCATCAGAAGAAGATCCTGCATGTTGACAGTCACGTGGGCATTTCCATCGCAGGACTGACGGCCGACGCCAGGCTCCTCTGGTAAATCCCAGGCATCTGATGAATTGTGCTGTCGTGTGACTACGTCTTCATTTTTCTAGACTTTGTTTTGCTTGGTCGTCAAAAAGCAGTTCATTAAAATCGTCAACTTGACGTTTGGATGAATGCATCTAAAATGTTCCAAGTGTTAAAAACAGTTTATTCCGTTTTTTCGTTGACTAGATTCAAGGGCTCCGTCTGTGTTTTCCAGCCTTGTTTTTGTTCTTGAATGCTCTTTTTACTCATCGGCCTGTCTCTCTCTGACAGTAACTTCATGCGTCAGGAGTGTCTGGACTCCAGGTTTGTGTTCGACAGGCCTCTCCCAGTGTCTCGGCTGGTCTCTCTCATCGGAAGCAGTATCCTTTGAGCTCGGTGGCTCCGGAGAGCGGTCTCCTCATTGAGTTGAGTGTTATGTTTCTGTTGTATTTCTTGACGGCGTGTTCCTGCAGAGACTCAGATTCCCACGCAGCGCTACGGCAGGCGTCCGTACGGAGTGGGGCTGCTGATCGCAGGATATGATGTGAGTACTGAGCTCCTTGAGAGAGTGTGTGTGTGTGTGTGTGTGTGTGTGTCTTCAGAGACGTGTCCAGTGATGCTTTTTTTTGTCAACTTCAGGACATGGGGCCGCACATCTTCCAGACGTGCCCTTCGGCTAATTACTTTGACTGTAAAGCCATGTCGATCGGCGCTCGCTCGCAGTCGGCCCGCACATACCTGGAGAGGACCATGGATGCCTTCCTGGACTGTAAGCTCTCAGACACGCATCATGTCAAAGACCGCATGAAACTACATCTCTCGTTTTTATTATTTGCTGATGCATATTCGTTCTTGTATGAATGAATGAAAATATACCATAGCTTCCATTGATGTTAAATGCAGTTAGCTGAACTTCAGAGTGATATTGCCCAGTTGAGTACAGTGAAGCGTAGAGAAGGCTCTTCTCTGAGCACTTCTTCTGGTTCTCAGGTAATCTGAACGATCTGGTGCAGCACGGCCTGCGTGCGCTGCGTGAGACTCTTCCTGCTGAACAGGACCTCACCACAAAGGTTTGACGCTTCATCTAGTTGCTAGTACTCGTTCTCATGTCATCTCTGTGACGCTGCTGACCGCTGCTTTCCTCCAGAACGTGTCCATCGGGATGGTGGGGAAGGAGATGGAGTTCACCATCTACGACGACAATGACGTGGCTAAGTTCCTGGAGGGTCTCGAGGAGAGGCCTCAGAGAAGGGTGAGGACTGCTCCAGGAGTCTGCAGATCTCTGAGCATGTGCGATGATGCATTGACTATGTTTGTCTCCGCAGGTGGCCCAGCCCGCCGATGAAGCGGCTCCAGCTGTTCCCGAGCCCATGGAGCACTAACACGCACCTCTCCAGCACTGTCCGTGACGCTTCACACACACACACACACACACACGCGCGCGATAAGAAACTCCTCACGACCTTATAAATTACACAGTCACACCGTCATTTTCTATCTGTGAGTTTAAGAGTAATAAAGCTGTCTTTGTTTCTTTCTGAGTGTTTTTGTGCTCTTCCTGTGTGAGATTTCTCGATCAGAACACATGACGGGAGTCTGTTTGAAGCTCGAGCCCTTCCAACTACTTCTAGAAGTAATGCGGTTATGTAACGCCCTAAAACCGTAGCTGAAATGAATGCGGTGTTTATATTTCCCCCGTCTGGGCTGGGTTTGCTGACTCTGTTTTTTTAGTGAGAAGAAAAACAAGGTAAACCTAAAAGCACTTGAAGTATGACGTAAACGGCTGATGGCGATGAAGTCGCCTCTCAAAGCTTCCAGCTGTCTGCTGATCTGGATTGAAGTTAAGCTGCTTACTGCAGCGGTCAACATTTGAAGTGAATCAAAAAAAGTTCAGCAAAAACAAGAATGCGTTTCGGTTTTAGGACCGCTTCGATCCACTTCAGATGTTAAGGACAGCCGCAAAGACGTTGGTTGATAAAGTGGGATTTATGATGACACCTGTGTTATTTAATTTTTGCTGGTTTGATTGAAGGGTTTTGCTAAGTGAGATGATTTTTCTCAACATGCTGTTCATGGAGAAGAAGCAACTGGTTACTTGTAAAAACATTGTGCCGCAGTAACGCTCTGGGATCGAGTCGGTGGCGTGAGAATGACCACATAAACCATGCCAGAGCTCAGTTTGATAACAACAGATCTCCTCTTCCTGACAGTTCAGTTCCACTGTTAACACCTGGTATTAAGATCCTCTGCAATCCACGAACAAAGCTCCGAGGTCTTCATGGAAATGAATGTTTTGAAAACCTCAAACCAGTCGTAAACTCCGGTGTACGGCACAGTGCAGCATGTGTTCTCATCAGCCCTCGTGTTTACATATCCTGTCACATGACGAGTTCAGCATCGCTGTAAACCTATCATCAGCTCACGATGAACTCTTTATCTCAATAACGACCGAAGGTGCTGCTCACTGGATGGAGAGAGCCAAAGAAATAAACACCAGGTGTGTGTCTGTGGTGTTTTATTAACACAAAATACAGCAGTCAATGGGAAACATGCGAGTGTGAAAAGAGGATATGAAGAAATCACAATGTTTCTAACCCAAGACCTTCAATGAGATGCACAGAGGCAAAAGGAAATCACAGAGCTTTGGTGATAATGGGGGGGGGGGGGGACGTCTACTGCAGACCTGTTCAAATAGTCTGTTGTACATTGTGAGTTTGTCTTTACGTAACAAATTGTGTGTAAATATTTGCAACCCAAGAAAATTCTCGTTCTGCAGTTTACAGGATGATCAGAGGTTTTGTGCTGAATGCAGCGGCTCAGTAGAACCTGTTTGCATATCGTTCACATACAATAGAGAGGATATCGTTCATGAATACTCCTCCATTGAGCTGATGTGTGATATGTTGACACAGCTGCTCGTCCTCTGAGAGACGCTTAGTGCTCAAAACAAGGTGAAAGGTGTCCATGCAGCAAACCAGTCTTCAACAGCGCCATGCATCGTTATTATTAAGAGGGTTCATTGTTTGTTTCTCCGCCTGAGGATGCTGTGCTCTGACAGCGGGCTGGGTGTGGTGTCACTTCCTGTCTGAGTGTCTGTCTCCAGCAGTGCCTGGCTGGTGGAGTCACACAAAGACGCGTCCGCCATCTTGGTGTTTCTGTTGGTGTCTGTTGTCTCGTGAAGGTCGCTGGCGGACTCTGGGTCAGATGGGTTCGTCTCGGGATCGTGTCTCTCTCTCGTCTGAGCGTCTGTGCTCACGGGAGGTGAATGAAAACTACAGAAATGCTCATTCAGCTCTTTCCCGCCGTTCTCCGGAAGATCTGTGAAAATGAAAAGCTTCATTCGTGATCACGGTTGTTCTCCACTCACAGGAGCTATACTTATAATCAAATCTGCCTTTTCTCTCTAAGGTCTTGGAGAAAATAGTTGCTAGACATCTCCAGGATCATCTCAAACACAACAACATTTTTGAAAAGTTTCAAGCTGGTTTCGACGGTATTAGTGAGAGCTACGAATGACCACCACCATCTCTCCTTGTTCTTCTAGATCTTTCTGCAGCATTTGAAACCGTCGATCATGGTATACTTCTGAACCGGCTATCTCACTCTGTTGGACTTAATCAGAATGTCCTGCGCTGGTTTGAGTCGTACCTAGGGCTGGGCGAAATAAATCTCCATCAGCTGTTTTGAAAAGGAACGCCTGCTCGTACACAGAGCCGTAGATCACTGGGAAGCTACCCGTTGAGTTTCGCGGGTGATTCAATGGCGCAGCTTCTCTACGGCTCTGTGTACAAGCTGGCGTTCCTTTTCAAAACAGCTCAGTCGATCAAACCACTTTACTGACGAGATGCGCATAATATATGGTTCAATATATATCGCCCAGGCCTAGTCATACCTAACAGATAGAACTGAATTCGTGGCTCAAGATCTGGTTCACATGCTGTTGGCTGCAGGGTATCGCAGGGGTCAGTTCTCTGAACTATTTTATTTGTTATATAAATGTTTACCCTTGGAAAAATCATCAGGCGCCTAGGAATATCATGTCACACAATTATATATAGAAACTCAATCCTCATCACTAACATCATCATCATCTTTATCCACGCTCACTGCATGTTTGGAGGAGATAAAGGGCATGGATGAGCCTCCAGCTGAATGGCTCAAAAACAGAAGCCATTCTCATTGGATCTCCTTATAAACTTTATCACATTTTCTGGTCAGGACATTTCTCTATCATCGTTAGTCACTAATCATCTAACCTTTGAGGCCCATGTCAAACATCTCTGCAAAACATCTTTTCACCATCTCTGAAATATCGCCAAACTTTCAATAAAACTACTTATTATTATTAATTTCGGCGGCGGGATGTGTGAGTGATTTCTGAGTACAATATCTCACCGGAATGGAGTGTGTTTTGGGGGAGTGTGTCGACGAAGCGGCCCTCCTGCATGACACGAGTGATCTCTTGTAGCTGGTGCAGCAGCTTCTGCTCCTCGTCCATGGCCACGGCTCCCGCCACACTGCAAACACACACACACACTCGTCACACACTCAGACACACACAAATAGACAGACGAGAGAGACGCACACCTGTCAGAGCCAGTACTGGCTGCAGAAATGATCCTCTCGATCACATCCTTCGTCTCGTTCAGTCTGTCCTGAAGCTGAGCCAGCTCGAAATCGCCTGTGAGAGACACAGGCCCGTTACTCAACACGGACACAAACCGCTGATCATCATTGTAAAGATGATGTGTTCGTGTCCATACTTATTTTCCTCTTCGTGTTTTCAGATCTGACCGCAGTGAATCGGCTCTCCGGAGGTTTGCTTGTTTTGCCTTTGGAAGTGATCTTTAACAGACACAAACAAACTCCTTGATAGATGATGATGTATGATAGAACCAGAAGACTGCTTTGTAAATAATCTTCCTGACTCATCTCAGTTCCTCAGCATATTCAATAGCTCAGAAAAATTGATGACGTAACAGACTCTCTGTTTTCTAGCACTTTAGATACCTGCGGGGTCTCTGTGAGGATTTCCAGTCAGGATTTAGACCGTATCATAGTACTGAGACTGCTCTAATTAGAGTTACTAAGGACCTGCTTCTAT
>JAUMHG010000032.1:2491078-2520715 GCA_032359395.1 Enteromius anoplus
AGCTCTATATTTCTTCTCAGCCAGGTGAAACAGATCAAATTGAAAAACTAACGGAATGCATAGCTGATATAAAAAAACGATGACTAGTAACTTCTTGTTAGGTGTTAGTTATTGAACCTAAAACCTCTACATTTAATGACCTAGAAGACTGTCTAACACTTGATGGCTGCTCTGTCAGTTCTTCTTCATCAGTTAGGAACCTAGGTGTGCTGTTTCATAAATATATCTAAACTATGACCTATGCCCTCAATGTCAAATGCTGAAACTTTATTACATCCGTTCATGAGCTCAAGTTTAGATTATTATAATGCTTTATTGGGTTAATGAGTACTCAAGACCATATTAGCCCAGTTCTGTCACACTGCACTCACTCCCTATCAAACATTGGATAGATTTTAATTACCTACTAATTATCTTGTTATAAAGCTCTAAATGATTTAGCAACTCAGCATTTGAGTGAGCTCTTATTGCATAATAAATAACGGTGACTTGATTTGATCCCTCCTGAGGTCTCACCTTGAACAGGATGTACAGGATGTACAGTAAGATGCCGAAGCCGTAGATGGGAATGATCTGGCCGGCGAGGTTGGACTTTCCTCCGGGGCCGGCTCCTTTGGCCCGGGCGATGGCCTCGGGGTTGTGAGCTCTGGAGAAGCGTCTCTGCTCCTCGGACACAGATACAGGCGCTCTGTGTGGTGTGGGAGGAAAATGACCTGCGGGCCCTTCAGGACACATTGACACACCGCTATCAGTGTTTCTGGATCCTGCTCAGAATCATCAAAGCTCCCTTTTCATCTGATCATATAACACTTACGCTTCATTTACATACTCAGCACCACTGTCCATTTAGGGTTTCTGTATATTTACAAACCATTTCAAAGATATTTCGTGTTTCGATTACTTTGCCTGATATATATATATTTTTTTTATTTACAAAATATTGCCTATTTATTTTCATTTTGGCCATAGGTACATTTTTGGGCAAATGTCTGGTCTAGAGGACAATTCCATTAAAGAATCAAATGCAGATAACATATATATTTTCCATGACAATAATCTCGAAAGTAAGAGACTGTATAATAATGAAACCATGCGTGTAACAATAACAGACCTTCTCCGTGCGCTGCGTCTCTTTTTCCTCGCGATAGCAGCATCTTAGGCAGCAGAAGCGCGACGCACAAAACCACGCACGACACTACAGTGAGCTTCTGAAACGTGGAAATAGACATTTTCACTGATATCAGAGCGACTCTAGACTGACTGTATCGGTAACGTTACTGTACGATATCTGCATCTGTGACGCGCACCTGACTCCCGCAGCCTCTTCATTTCCGGAGAGCTGCCATGGAAACGGAATACATTATGATTACGGGATCAGACGAGTCTCCACGATGATTATCTTATGCGAACTTTTTCCGGTAGCTAACTTTTTCAAAGTGTTTTCAGTTGTCAGAAAACATCGTTATTGATGTGTAAAGTATTGTCCAGCCGGGATGGAGCTGCGCTGGTCACGTGACAACTGTGACTTTTCTCAAGCGCTGATGAGGTTTGACCAATCATCATTATTTTTTTGATAATTTATACATATATTATGTCATGTTTATTTTTATGTTTTGTTGTAATTACCAGTTTTAAAATGTTTACACTGTTTGTGTTTTGTATATTATTGAGGAATATAGATTTGTCAAAAAAGCAGAGGGGAGGGGATATTTTTTTTTTCTTTGATATGATAAATGATCTCATGATTAATCCGTCTTTTTACGCAAGTTGGTTTCGAACGGGATTTCAAAGCTTCGTATTCACAATGAGATTCAATTAGATTTTTTTAATATGCATAATATTGATGAGGTTGTCAAATTCAGCTGGGTGTGAAAAACTGCATGGGCTTTCCAGCAGTAGTTTTGACTCCAGTCTGCAGGCGGCGCTCTCTCGCTGAGATCCCGCTCCACGCGAGCGACACGCATTATCTCGCGAGAGCACAGGACAACTTCCTCTTTGCATTCTCTGCCGCCATGGTAGGTGCTCACGAAGCGCTCTCTGACTGTGACTAAAACATTATCCTTCTCCATCCTGCGTGAAGCAGAGCCAGAACAGCTTTATAACTTGTCGATGTTATTCCCCGTCGGTTTAAGTGTGGTCATCGGTCTGTATTGGACCGATGTTTCCCGGACACTGATATATTTTAGCTGTGTTGTTGAGCTGTAGCGGCGCTAGCCTTCTCGCCGCGGTGTGTCACAGAAAGCTGGTGAAGTATCGCAGCGTGTAAACTACAGTTACTTTAATGTCTTTTCTCCGCAGCCGACCAAGAAGTCCAAGACCAGAAAGCTGCGCGGGCACGTGAGCCACGGGCACGGGCGCATTGGTCAGTAAGCACGCGAGAGATTGTGGATGCTGCGTGTTTTGTGCTGTTTTTGACGCTCGTACTATTTAATGTCTGATCTAGGCAAGCACAGGAAGCATCCTGGTGGTCGCGGTAATGCTGGTGGGATGCACCATCACAGAATCAACTTCGACAAATAGTGAGTAAAGCCCGGAGAGTCCCGGTGCGCTTCACTCGTGTCATTCAGTCACAGATACAGGCAAACACTGATTAAACTGTGTGTGTGTCCTGCAGCTTTAAAAGCTCATCCTGTCATAACTGACACATGCAACAGTGTATCTGAAATTCAAGCGGGGTTTCTTCGGAAATACCAGTTCTTTATTTTTAGGCTTTATCCCAGTATTTACTGCTTAAATTGTAAAATCAGGGGTGTCGAACTCAACTCTCTGTGCTCTTCAGCAGATGTTTCAACAAACGCACTTATTTTGACCAGTTCCACAGAAAGCTTGATTCAATACTCGCACATCTTTGGTCAATGTAATAAGCTGCTTTTATTGTTTTAAGACGTGACGTTTGGAACAGCACAGACATGTCTCTAGGGCTGGTGAAATGGCCCAAATATAACTTTCTCTGAATGCTCAGTTTTTACAAAACCATGTCATGTTCTAACCACACTATTTAGTGTATTTGGTGTCGTGCAATGTTTATGCACTTGGTGCGTAACCACGTTTTCATTCGAGCTAGGGCTGTGACGTTTAGTGTGAGTCTTATAGTCTGGGGAGTGCTCACTGGTATCTGTTTCTTGCAGTCATCCTGGTTATTTTGGCAAGGTGGGAATGAGACACTACCACTTGAAGAGGAACACACTCTTCTGCCCCACCATTAACCTGGACAGGCTGTGGACGCTGGTCAGCGAGCAGACCCGGGTCAACTACGGCAAGAAGCCCGATGGCCCGGCGCCCATCATCGACGTTGTGCGCGCTGTGAGTAAAGGGCTTTTTTGTGACGGGACACAGGTGTGCGGTGCTGCTAACAGGCATCAATCACTCATGTAGCAGACCGTTAGAGTCAAAGTCAAATCAAGTGCTTCAGTCATTATTCTGAGACACACACAGTTTAAAGTTTTAAAGAAGGTCACCTCAAAACTGAAGTTTTTTTTTTTTTTTTTTTTTTTTTTAGATGAAGCTGCTTCCTTTTTTAGGAGTGTTTTTGTTCTCAATCATATGTTGTGTTGGAGTGTCTCTGGCTCTGGATGATAATGCTGATGTTTTTCAGGGCTACTTCAAAGTGTTGGGAAAAGGCAAACTGCCCAAGCAGCCGGTCATCGTGAAGGCCAAGTACTTCAGCAGACGGGCCGAGGAGAAGATCAAGGGTGTGGGAGGAGCGTGTGTACTGACCGCTTAAACTCCTTTTGCTTAATAAAATATCTGGAAAAATTAAGAATTGTTTTGGTGTTTATTTTTAAATTCATGTCTCATTGAGTTTAGCAGGAGACACTTGTCCTGATGTATTCGTTGTCTTATCAGTCTGACTTCCAGGTCATCTTTAGGTTTTTCGAGCAGGGATGTCTAAACTCGGTCCTGGAGAGCTGGTGTCCTGCGGAGTTTAGTTCCAACAATAATGCACATACCGAAAGCAGCTAATCAAGCTTTTTTTTCATGGCAAAAATAATGCTATAAATTGTGGCAAAACCCCTTAAACCTTTGGAAGTTGCTCATTTTTATAGCAGTGATCTTGGGGTGTAGACTCGTTTAATGTATTCATCTGGTTTTAACCAGCTTTCCCAAGTTTTATCAGTTGTTCCTCATATATATATATATATATATATATATATAATGTTAAACATCAATTAAATTGTTACTCTTAATTTGGTTTGGACGTTTTCTAGTTTGGGTAACAGACACAGTCTCTACAGTGTAATATGTAGATGAAAGTGCTGAGAATTGGTGTGATGACTGTGGTGACGTGACCCGACTAGAGGACAGTCCGTCTGCTTCCTGACCTGGAGGGAGACATCAACCGTAAATGACAACTGAAGCACTTTATTTGTTTTTTAGCGTTACATTACCATACACAGCGACACACTCACTAAAGCACACTGTGTTTCTAAATTAAGGCAAGCAAACAAAATATATGTTCCATATATTAAAAATGTAGTAGACATGTAAGGCAGTAAATAGTAAACACCATACTTAAAATGTTCTGTTTTCATGTTAAGACCTTAAAACTCTTTGGTGTATGTAATCACCTTCAGTTCATTTGTGTCTTTGACATGTTAGTTTTTACTGTACAGCCCATTTGGTGCAAACTGTAAATATTAATCTCAGGACATGATACCGATGCATTAGAAAGTCTAATAATGATTCTGTATAAAATCTAAAACGTTATTAAACATAACATGGAATTGATGGTCTTCAAGTCTATGAACACAATGAGTATAAAGTCTTATGAAATATGTTCCACAACGTTAATGCTTGCTCAGCGTATGATGAACATCCCAGCAGGCACCATTAAATATGAAACGCATCAAATGTACAAAAGATTTAAAAGCCTTAGAAAATGTACCGTGAAAACATGAAATATCGAGGTACGTTTGATTAGAAGAATTCAAATCAGGCTCATCACTTTAACGTTAGCATAAAGATGGAGTGCGAAGAACGAATGAAGGTTCAAATCTGCCGTGGCTTTTCCAAATTCCAAATGTCATGGATATTCGGGTCCAGTTTTCATTGTGACCTCCGATTGGATTTTGACGTCAATTTATTCAAATGACCGAAAAAGTTTCTAGAAATCCCTTGCCCCATATTTAGGCTCTGTTATAAAAAGATGACAGTATCGCAAACAAAACAACCAAAACCTTTAAGATGACCAAAATGAAATATCAGATTTGAATCGAAACCTCTAACAGCCTTTTTAAGGGTCAGACAAACCTCAAGGGGGCGATACTATCTTATAAATGTGTCTGTCCAGTCTGGTACATGGGACATGTGCTCCAGGTACTTTACCTAACTTGCTTAACATGATTCTCCAAACTGTCTCGCCAAAGCAATAATTGACCTGCAAGACAAGTGTTCATCATCTCTGGCCCTCGAACTCTTGTTTATGCTAACGTCCAGCAGTGCTGAGAATCTGGACAATGACACAGAACAATGACACAATCACGTTTAAGAAGCCTGAAGAGCTGTACAGTATGAACTGAGGCAGTGTAAACTGGACAATGGGAATGTAACGATGAAATTCTGAGGCTGCGGATGCTAGTTGTTTTTGCAGGCCGTGTGAGACGCAGAGCGCGAGCGCATCGGAGGACTGGGACTCGTCTCCTTACAGCCGTCCTCTATCCGTGTCTTTCCCTGTTCCTCTTTCATGAACAGATCCATCATGAGGATCTTCTCTTTATGGATCTGTACGCTGATGTCTTTGGGAATATCTGGGATGATCCAGTCCACAACATCACTCATCAACATCACCACATTCTGCAGAGGACCAGAGGAGACCAAAACAAATTAACCAGCACAGAGATTTTAAATAGCTTTTTTTTAATCCAGTTACTGAATATCTTTGATAACCTGAGCACATAAACACAACCCAAATTCAGTTTTTTTTTTATGTGAGAGAGTTTGAAATCACATGAACCAGTATTTACAATTTGGTCGTAGAATGGAACGGAACAAAGGGCTTTGAACGTTTTTTAGCTGGAAGCAGCGGGTCCCATTCCCTGAGAGGCAAGGAAGCTCAGGAAGTGAAAGGTCTTTCACTCTGGCTGACTTTGCATGGCTTTCAGACAGGTAAACTTGCAGACACGCACATGCACACACATTCACACCTCTCTGCTGTTTACCTGTAAGTCATATTTGATAAAGCTTCGGATGGAATTTCAAATCTGATGTCTGCTACAGGTCTCAAAATAGTCATGTTTATCATGGTGTAGCATCTCCCCTTGCTTTCAAGACATCAAGGTTATGAGTTTCTGGAGTTTAGGTGTTGGAATTTAACCCAGTTCTTGATCCTGATACAGGTTTCCAAATGCAGAGGACTTCATGGTGAGGCACCAAATGTTCTCTGTAGGTGAGAAAATCTGGCCTGCAGCAGAAGTTCTCCTCCTCTTTGGTGATTTGGATTGGTCTGACCATAGAACACTTGTCCACTTTGAAACACCTAGCTACGGTTGAAACACCTGCAGATGTCTCTGGGATTGTGTTTACCGACAGTGGTTTCTGGAAGTATTCCTGGGCCCATTTAGTAATGTCAGTGACAGAATCATGTGATGAGAGATCAGGGTCGCCTGAGGGCGAAGACCACGGGCATCCAAGAGATTTCTCCAGTTTCTCTGAATCGTTTGATGAGGTTATGTCTGAGGATGACGAGATTTACAAAGCCTTTGCAATCCGACATTGAGGAACATGGTTTTTTAAAGTATTCCACAATCCTTTTATGCACTCTTTCACGGATTGGAGAGCCTCTGTTCATCTTCACTTCTGAAAGACTCTGCTTCTCCAAGACATCATTCTTATAGCTAATTATGTCACAGACCTGATGTTAATTAAGTTAACTAGTTGCTAGATGTTCTCCCAGCTGAATCTTATTAAAATGTCTTGTTTTTGCAGCCCTTTGTTGCCCCCGTGCCAACTTTTTTTGATACCTGTAGCATTCATTAAATTTGAAATGAGCTCATTTTGTCAAATTATAAATCTTCTCACTTTAAACATACATCATGTTCTCTATGTATGTTCTCTTAATAAAATAATTTGATTTGAAAGTCTTTTAGTTTTCATTGTATTCAAATTTAAATAATAAAACAAAGAAACATTCCCAGAATACAGGTTGTACTGTTTTCTCTGTCTTTAGCATTTTTATTCTTAGAATCTTTAATTACTATGGAATTAACGCACAGTAGCTGATACTGTGAGTCTTGAGGAGATTAGACACTAACCTGAAAGACAATGACAAATGCTAGTCTGGCGGCCAACACAGCCCAGAACTCTTTTGAGATCTCGTATGGTGTCAGAGACCACGGAGGCTCTCTGTAGTCTTTATACCTGGAGGAATAGGAGAAATGTCTCATTAAACATTCATGGAGTGTTAATTGAGTTTAGAGCTTCATCGTACCTGCAGATGTCCACATGGAAGCCCAAGTGGAAAGGCTCCAGTGGGGCAGTACCGTTTTGGAAGTGGCTGACGTTAAAGTAAGACAACGTGTGGTTGACAAAGCCGTGCATTGACCCGTCTGGACTGTACATGTACTGATATACCAGCCGTGGAATAAAGTCCGACGTGAAGGAGATCACAAAGGCCTGTAGGACAGATAGCAGCTTTTCATATTTGGGTGAACTAACCCTTTAAGAATGTATTTGATGTAATTAGTGTTATTTACATTCAGGGATTTACATCAAAAATATCTTAACTTGTGTTCTGAAGACGAACAAAAGCCTTACGGGTTTAGAACAACATGAGGGGGAGTAATAAATGAGAGAATTTTCATTTTGGGGTGAAATTTTAACTGCTCTGCCTGTACTGTCGTGTTTGAATGTTTAACGTTTTTTTGATGTAAGTGACATCTTGACTAATACAGTCACTGGCAACAGAAGAATCACTTTAGCGATTGATAACTTTGGATGTGAACAGCCTGTCAGTTCTTCAGAAGCTAAATGGTCACTGCTACACAAAACCATCTCACAGACGGCTTCCAATCTTTTCACACAGAACAGAAGTTCTAGTGTTACGATTTCTAGTTTTGAATGCCATAAGCTTGTGTGCAGTTGACTACAGGGTTAGGTTCGTTGTGCAAATGTACAATGTTGCCCAATAAGACGTCATTTGATTTGGCAGTTACCTCTGAGTGGTCTTGTTTATTAAAGTGCTGTGTACAAAAGAGGTGGAAATTTACAGTTCAAAGGTAAATGTGACACCTAGTGATACTACATTAATATACACTTACATTGACAATAACCGCCACTTTTCCGACTCCTCTGAGAATATTATACCAGATTCCTGTGAAGACATCATGAGGAATGCAATTAGTTAATCGCTTAAAATACAAAACAATTATTAACATTATGGAAATATCTGCAATGTACTGCAGCTGTATATATATATAATATGTACTGTAGATTCATAAAACTCAATATTTTCCAAATAGTCTATTTTTTTTTCCTAAAGTGGAGCACAAGTTCAAATTTTTCTCAATGGTAATGGACAATGATGCCACATATGCTGATCAGAGAGCTTCAATTGACCCTTCGCTAAGCCCCGCCCTCCTTAGTTACTGTTGTCAATACGCCTGTCAACTTTAGCGCCTGGCACGTCTATTACAGTATGTATGCACCGGTTTCATTTTCCACTGCGGGGCTGATAACGGACCTCGTTGGAACACAATTCCAATACGTCAGTTGTTGTTGCTGTGGTAACACAAATGTTTACATATAATATCAGATCCTGACTGGCCACATCACACACGCACTTTACTAGCAAGGTTCCAGAATTCCGGTCCGGGAACGGTTTGTGATTGGTGCAGGCTCACATGAACCTGTTCTGCCCGATACTGGAAAAGCGGCTATAGTCTTGTGAAATTGACGCAAGACATTAGCCTGACCACTTTGCAATGATAACATTCTCCCGCTTATATTTTTAGCACACCAAGCTAAAAAGTTGTGAATCTAGTTATGAATGGGAGCCTCCCAGGCTGCTTGATCTACACCTACCCTTGGGTTTTAGGTTTCGTGAAGGGAAAAACCCCAGCACCCCGTCCAACTTTTAGGATACCGGGTATCAGATCTGCACAATCCATACGCACAACGCTTCGGCATGTTTCCCTCACTTGAAAGCTTGACAGACCTCCCGCTCCTAGCCACGGTTGCTAAGCCACGATTGGCCTGTTGCAGTTTTCGAGCGTGGCTTAGTGAAGGGGCAAAACATTTTATAAAGATGAAGGTGTAAATACAGACCGATGTCTTTGCCTCTGGCTGCATCTGGTCTTCTGAGTTCTGCCACAAACTTCTTGGCATCAAGACGGATTTCAATGATGTTGTTCAGGAGGGCAAACAGAGGCGCCAGTGGAAAAGATGCCACAAACAGAGTCACAAAGCCAAACTGGATTACTGTAGGAACAGAAGCACAAAAATGCATTCAATATCTTCTTTGTAAGGAGTAAAACATCTGAAAATTGTTTAGTAAAAAAGACTTTTTTTAAACTTTGTTATAATAACCGCCAGCAGAAGAACCGCGAATGCAAACTTAAAAACAAAGCCCTCTAGACAGTGTCTATGCGTGTGTGCCGGTGTGATCACTTCAGCAAAATCAACTTTAAACACTTATTGTCTTATAAATAATGCATCACTGTAAAAAGATCTGCTTTTATTTGTTTGATACATTGTGCTTTTATAATATAGAGAAAACAGATAGGATGTCGCTTCCTGCCATTTGAGTTTGGTGCTGAATTGACCTGCTGCAGTCCAGATCTTTCACCTATAGAGAGTAAAAGATGACCACCAGCAACTGGAAACCTATATCAGGCAAGAAAGGGACAAATACTTCAAATACTGTCTAAGCGTGTGAAAACACTCACTCATCTCCATGTACTCTGGCGTGAGGCCAACAAAGGGCTCCAGGAAGTAATCCGTCTCATAACGCTGTAACTTCTTCTCATATTCCTCTTCCTGGAAAGAGCCTCTCTTGGATTTAATGTACCTGATCAGCTTCTTCAGTTTACTGCAATAAAGCAAATGAGACCCAAAGCATGGCAACACAAACCTCATTCAGCATGTCCATAAAAGGCTCTCATCAGTGGTGTGCATGTTTGGTGAGACACTCACGGGACGCCGATCTCAAACAGGTTGTTCTGGATGAGCTGTTTGCCGAGCATGGTGATGCTGAGCTGAATGCAGAGCTCCATAAGACAGCCTCCGTGGGCGCACTGAGCAAACACATGAAACATCACGTCAGCCGCTGCAATCAATGCCTTCATCAGACAACTTCATCAGAGACTTTCCGTTTCCATACCTCCTCCATGCGATAGGACTCGAACACATAGAGATAACTCCCGGGACGGCCCCCGAGTCTGCAGGAACAAGACACGTTATTCTAAGGTTTCATTCTATCTACTGAAGGTGCTGTATGTCAGTTTTTGACTCTACTAAAGCATAAAAACCCCATAATATGTTTGCAGATGAAACATGCTACGTTTTATCTGAAAAACAATGTTATAGTCAGCCAACATGTTTGACAGAATACAGTGCATTTCATTTCATTCCTCTTCACGTGCGCTCTTTTCTGTTTCAGTTTCATCACTCTGGCAACCTGTGCATGTGTTGAGTGAAAAAAAACCCTCTCTGATATTTTGAATGTACCTATTTCAACCATAATTCGTCAATTCTTCATACAGCACATGTAACAAACAAATTAACTATGAAGTTTGCCTCAATAAGCTTAATAATTAATCAGTAAGGTAGTAATGGATGTAGAATATGGTCTTGTTACATAACTACTAATAAACAGCCAATATGATAATAATAGGCATGCTAATAAGCAACTAGAATTGGTCGCTCTGGTCCACACGTAGACTCGTTTCGCTGTATTCGTATACATTTTTTAACGTGTTGGCGTTTCGTCCACACCGATCCGGCGTTTTAGGAGACAGAAACCGGGTCCCAAAGTGGATAAATCTGAAAACGACACCCTTGCGGTTTCGTGTGTACAGCTAATCCGTATAATTTCTGAAACAATGATGTCATCAAATCACGTGTCGGCTGCGTCACTCGCCAACTTCGTCGTCTTCTTCTTGGTTCGTATACAGCGCGCAAGGTTGTGTGCAAGCTCAAAGTCTTCTTCTCCGTTTATAGTGTTTCTCTATGGGAGAATTACAGCGCCCCATACTGGTCTGGCATATATACTACACCGTTTTCAGTGGTTTCGTGTTTACGCAAATTGTTTTTAGAACGAGGAAAAAAAATGATCGGATAGGGATGGCACCGGCTTCTAAAGTGTTAGTGAAATTGAATTAGCAAGTCATTCATTCTGAGTGTAAATAGACAGAAGCAAAGGTTGTGTAAGATACAACTAGTCTGGATATGTATTACCCACCTGCCTCTGAAAAATGCAATGTATATGATGGGTGTGAACGCATTCACGAATTTTAGGATGAAGGTTTTGAAGATCAGCCTTTCTTCAAAGCTCTTATCGGTTTTAGGAACCTCTGAGGAGAAAAAACATAGCACAAATGACTGATATTGACACACTGCGTTGTACACATGAGTGAAGGAAGTAGACGCCAAAGAGCACGAGCAATACGCCAGTATGAGAGCGAATCGATGATGACTGACCGAGAACGGTGAGCCAGCGGGCGACGGCGCCGTACACTTCGTCCAGAATCAGAATGACCACCAGGTTTATGATGGCCGCGGTGGTTTTGACTGTCAGCCTGACGTTGGAGCGGGTCATGGGGTTTGAGCTCATAGCCAGAGCGGCTTTGGTCGAGATCCGGTACAGAATCACGCCAAATACAATAGCAAACGTCACACCGATCTGTAAAACAGCCAGATAAACACCAACAAGACGGCTGTGAAAAAACAAGATGAAATAGTAGAGTGATGCCTTCAAATAAAGCCATGACGGGATGAAAATATTAAGATATAGCATAGTATAGAAACTTTACTGAATTTCCAAAATTGAAGTCCAAAAATTGCAGATGTTGCTTATTTATTTGGAACTTATAAAAGTGACTATGAGTTATTTAGTGTTTTATCAAAATGACACATTGCTTTACTTATGTATATGGAAGTCTTCTGCTATAGGGGCAAAGGTCTTTAAGAGAACCGCTAAAATGTACGATAAAGGTAAATGAAAGGCATGTAACCCCTCTATATATAAAGAAACACATGGACGAGAGACTTCCTGTCTGTCAGATTGCTGTAGCTGGAGGCGTTTTGGCAGTTTCCTCAGTACTAAACTATTTCTGTCACGTGTATTTTTAGGATGTCCCAAAAGCTTCAGTATTTAACCGTCAGGCCGTGATTCTGGGCCAGTGTTTGTTTGGACATTCTGCTGATGACCAAAACATAAGAACCATACCAGCATTTCTGAAGCGCTAGTTACAACAGAGTAATAAATAGAAATAACAGCTATATTACTAGCTATTATTAAACAGTAATTAGGAGATTAACATTTTTATAGTGAATTGATAGTTAATAGTGAGAACTGGACCTTTTAATAAAATGCCGCTGTGTTTATTACAGCACTTTTAAAATATTCTTAGTTCGTTTTTTTTTATATATACATATACATACAGTATATAAATATGTTGTAAAATGTAACTGACTGCTGTGATCAAAGCTCCAAGTCCTCACACTGAACCCTTGTTTCAACTTAAGAATAATGTGTTACCCCGGCGACCAAAAATGTATCCGCGTTGTCACTTAGTGTCACATGATCGTTCAGAAATCATTGTAATGTGCTGATTTACAGCTAAAAAAAAAACAAAAAACAAATGGTGCTGCTCAATATTTACGGTCATTTCTCGTTATTTGAATGCATCCTTCCTTGATAAAAGCTTATTGAACAGAAGTGCCCTTTAAGCATGGTGTCCACTACAGTAGACAGATCAATTTTTGGCGAACAGCAACAAATCCATTAACAGTAACTAATATTCCTTATCTATTATTGTTTTAAAAAGTATATTTGTACCTGTCTGGATCTCCTGGAATAAAAGACAGAGGAAGATATTCCAGAGGTAGCAGATGCTTCACAGCTTTCCTCAGCCATGGTGAATTTATGATGTCATAGATAAGGAAAACAATGACATGTACAGAGAACAGTCATATAATATGATGGGCAAGGGTCAAAGGTCATCACCCACGGTGGTTTGGATGGTTGAAATGGATTTTAACGATCTGTCCACTCTAGTTGAAACCATGCATCAGAGGGTTAACGTGAAATCATGACGGGCGCCAACATATTCATATTCACATGCTCATATACGGATTGAATATGAATACATACAAGTGTTTTCATCTGTTAGCATTAGTTAACTACATAAGTTAACACGAACTAACAATTAACAGCATGTATTCAGTTAACGCTGACTTTTACCTGTTTTAAATCTAATGTTTGATCTTTATTAACATGAGTCAACCCACTGTAAAACTAACATAAATACCTTGAAATAAAAATAGATTAGGAAATGCTGTAAAAAGAAATTCCTCATTGTTAGTTTATGTTAGCTAATGCATTGACTAGTGTTAACGAATAAGACTTTATGGTGAAGTAACCCAAATGTGATGTCGGATGATGTACAAACTCACATGAAACATGGACGGCCTTACCATTAAAAGCATCATGATGAGGTTCGTCATATACGCAGGAAATCTGTCTCTACATGTGAGCTTTTCTTTTTCTGGCTAAAGAAGAAAGAAACAAAAAATGAGACAAGTGTAACTCATATAGGTCAGGAAACTCATTCGTTCTAGTAATTACACTTTTACACGTTAAAGAATATCTTATTAAATCTGTATTTAACCTCAGACATTCAAATTAAGAAGAGGGTTACACTTTATTTTAAGGTGTCCTTGAGACAGAGTCATATTAATTAACTGCACATAGTGTTATGATTGGGGTTTGATTTCAGGTACTTGCATGTAATGATGCATAATTAATTGTTATACTATTAACAACATTCATTACAAATTTACACAAGAAATCAAACATTAGTTGAATCAATTATTAAACACATATTAAATCACAACATTTAACAATTACATTACGTCAATAAAAAAGCACTATATAATAATGTCGTTTATATTTTAGCAGTTTCAAAGCAGCTTCAATATATATATATATATATATATATATACTGTATGTGTAAAGAGTGAGTTGATTTTCACATCCATAGCAAAAACCATGCATGCAGTGTCACCTGTGATTTATGGTCTTTTTTCAGGGATTTCTGCATGACTCTGAATTCATATTCAGCTCGCGGATGATCCTGACAAAAACAGATGACAATATATATATATGTGTGTCAAGACTGATACAGAAACAGAGCTAAGAAAGAGAGAGAGCAAGAGAAAGAAAGCTGGCTTTTCTTCAGGTGAGCGTTTTTATAACGTTCAGCGCATGCTAGATCTCTGCTAGAGGAAGGTTTGTGACAGTGGATGAAGTGACGGCGTGATCAGAGCGGATGAAAAGAGTTTAGGATATGTTCAAACCTTCAGTGCTTCCTACACACACCGGGGGAAGAAGAGGACGACAGCGTTACATGACAGACTAGTGAAATGAGCTCCAATGACCATAATGTGTGGCGTGTTAATGTGTGATCAGACCTCCTCTTCCTCGAAGCCCGTCAGATCCCACTCGTAGTTGAGACGCATCTGCCGCCTCTTCCAGTGCTCCATGAAGAACGCGGCTGGAACACACAAGTAATCACATTGACGTGAGGAAATGAGCCCCATTAAACCTCAGACCCACACCTGAGAAACCATTAGGACAGAAGGTGCTAAATGTAGCAGAATGTGATCAAATATTAACATTTTCATTATAAAGATGACTCATTATAATTGTAGAAATGATAGGAGTAGCTAAATCAGACTATATGCGCCGCACGGCTGAATTCTTGGATGAGCATTTAAATGAGATTCACGACTGCTGCAGCTTTAAGGAACCTATAAAAGCCTACACAGCTTCAGTGGTCTTCATATCTTTGTATTTATACTGGTGGGAGAGCAACAGCTGTCATGACTCTCCTCCAAACAGATGGAAGCACAGTAAATCTCATGTGTGAACTTCTGCCCTCCGAACAGAGCTAAAGCCAGGGACTTCCTGTCCAAATCCCTAAGCGGACGACACTGAACAGAACAGAGAAACGCTACAGAAACAGGTTTAAAAGGGGGGATCGGTCACTCAGACACACAGGAAACAGCCAAACAGATGATAAAAACCACAAGACGGAGACATGTTTAGCTCCGGACAGAGAGAACCAGGAGATATAGAGACTGTTAGAATAATCCATGGTCTCCGGTTCTCCAACAAACACAAAGCGACAAGTCACTATAGGTGCTGCGCAGTATTCTGTGAATCTACTCAACACAATCAAGCTCATTACACCTGTAGTTAATGTACAACGTGATGGAAAAAAAAAACTGTAGCATTAACATTAAGTAACATGAAAGAAGGTTCTTCAGATTAAGAAAGAAGTGGTTCTCGGTGGAACCAAAAGCAGTTTCTTCTGTGGCATCACTCTGAAGAACCTTTCAAGCATCAAAATGTGGTACCACTTTATTTTAGAATCACCTTGTTACATGTTAGATGTACTTCATATAGGAATAACAGTATCATCCTCAGCAAAACGCAGTCGAACAAGGCAGTGCAGAACATGTTTGTGCACACAATAACAATGACTTGAGAACTGATCTCACCCCACAGCGCCATGAAGATGGAGAAGAAGACGGTGGCAGGGTTATCGAACAGATGACTGGCCCGGGCCGTCCCGCACGCCATGCTCAGGTTCCAGTAGCTGCAGACGCGGTCACACAGTGGACACATGGTGATGTTCTTCCTCTGGTCACAGATCTCCATACTGTAACAAACCTCAACTGATTACCACAAGACATTTGTGCTGTCTTTATTACATGCTGTAATGAATATATGTTTAATCCCTGTTATTTTCTAAAGTGTTCACTCCCATACCTTCTGCGCTCACATTATAAAGCCCCATTTTCAACAAGACTAAAATGCTTTCATATTGGAGCAGGTGATGATCAATATTCTCTTTCGTCCCCAAAAGTGAGTTGAGTGCTCTACTCGGTCTGTCATAATATCCTGACAGTGACACACTCCAGAGGGACTTGCACACAGATGTTTGGTTTTATATGCTCTTTCTCAAAGTATGAACTTCCTCTTAAAAAGTCTGAGGGTTTATATTGAGAACAGGGGACTCGTACTTTATTACCCAACGGTATTTTTTTGCTGTCACAAAGCAAGAAAAGCGTTATACAACCGTACTTAACTGAGAGTTAGCAGCTCTTCCAGTTATTAAAATAGACCTTGTCAAAGATGTTTTGAGAAACTACACTCTGAAAAGTTTGGAGAACCCCTCATGAGAGGAAAGAGACCATTCCTTCATCCAGAATCACTCCAGACCCTTTAGATTACCAGCTCCATGTTGGTTCTACTCTTAGGGTTCAGGTCAGAGGATGGGACAGCTATGGCGAAAGCTTCATTTTGAGCTCAGAGACTAATTCTTGTATTTATTTTGATGATTGTGTTTGGATTATTGTCCCAGTGGAAGACTGGGCCCCATGGCCCCTTATAAGATTTCTCAGTCAGTGTCAGTGAATTATTGATTGTTATCTGTTGGTATTTGATAGAATCCATTATGCCATGCGTCTAAACAAGATGTCCAGGACCTCCAGACGAACTATAGACCAACAACATCAAAAACACAGCAGTATACTTCATTGTACACATGGAGTACTTTTTATCCCTGTGTTCACCAAACCCATCTTGAGTGATTGCTGCTAAAAACATTTTTTTTTTTAGTTTCATCCAATTATAGAAGCCAATTTGTAGTTCCAAACAACATGTTTGACTATTTTTTTTAAAGGTTTTCTGACCCTGAGACCATTGTTCTGCACTTCTCCAGCTGTGGTCCTTGAAGAGTCTTTATCCACTCAAACTCTACTCCTTGCCGTGTATTAAGATGATAAAGACACACTTCCTCTTCCAGGCAGTTTCCTAACATTGAGTGTTGATTGGAAATCCTTCATTATTTCCCTGACGGTGGAAATGGAAATGTTCACTGCTCTAGCTCTTTTCTTAAAGCCACTTCGCTAATTTGTGAAGCTCAATTATCTTCAGCATATACGAAATATATTATTTGTTTTTTCCGATTGTGTTGATGATTAAGGGTTTGGGGCTTTGTTTTCCCTCCTATATATATTTCTGTGAAACAGGAAGCCAGGGCTGGATGTTTTCAAGTTCATAATCACCCTGGAGTGCTCAAAATTGTGAATATGAATGGGTATATACTTACTCTTACTCTATACACTTTAGTCATAAAAAATTTTTAGGGGTGCCAATAATTGTGGCCAACAAGTATTGAAGAAAAACATTTATTTCACAATATAATTTTCTCCTCATTTCAATTGTTTTAATTTAATGGTAGGTTCGAATTTTACATTTTTTTGGAATAAGGATAAACAATGCAGATTTATTTTCACAGCCACCCTTACTTAGATTTACCAAGGGTGCCAGTATTAGTGGAGGGCACTGTATATTTTAGTTTGTCCACGGCAAAATAAAGTAACCATTTTGCTTTTGAAATCGGACCCTCTTCCTAAGATGTAACAAAGTGCCCACTAAACGTTTGGTTATGCTTCCACTGACCTGGGAATGTCGTCATCAACAGTAACACATCCATAGAGGAATACAATGACCCCCACTAAGGAAGCAGGGATCAGCATCTGGGTGTAAATGCCAAGCCAGGCAAAGTACAGACCGATCTTCTCTCCGAAGTACTTCCTGTAAGATAACTGAGATGTTTCACACGAAACCTAAAACACTGACACATCTGAGAGTTTGAGACCTACCTGACTAAACCAATGGGCTGGTACTTATAAAAGACACTGTAGCTGGCCCACTCTTCATACAGCAGCTGAAATAAATGCATGATGAAACGTCATTAGTAAAAAGAGTGATTGGTCTTGATGGCATCCTGCTACTGTTGAGAGACATGGTTTGGGGTTTTGTCAAAAGGCATGATTTAAAATCAAATTTAAACTTGTCACTCCGGTTGCTTAATAACATCTGATTCTGTTTAAAGTCTCAGTCTCAGTCTGAAGTCAAAATAAAATATAGACGGAACAAAAACTCACCTTTCTGTCATTTGGCTCTGCGTTTTCCCCTTCAACATCGCCCTGTAAGGAAAGAAACACGCATATGTCAGCGCTAAAAAGATTTGCATCTATTAATCAAGCAAGAAGTTGGACAACTGGTCTGTACTTACACCTCGATAAGTCTAGGTGTCACTATAATAACGCAACAGTGTTGATCAGTTCTGTACAGACAGCTTAAGAGGCTTCGAGATACAGTAGTTCAACAGAAGTACTTACATCATGTAATGGATAAGCAGCCAAATAAACGCCGCTCCCCAGCAGACTAGTTATTCCTGAACAACGTGTAAAAAAGACACACTGGATGACGCAAATGAATCGGCCATAAAGTTGGGTAGTCAAGGTTAGCTAGTAAAGGTTGGTTCTATTTCATTTATAGTTCTCTCAATGGTATAGACAAAGCAGTAGCTTACCCATGCTAAATTTCGCTTTTGTGCACTTGGTTCGCTTCAAAACTTCAAACACCTGCAATAATACACATAATAAAACATTAAAGTCCAAATATTCAGATGTTTCAATATGGCTTTAATGACAAATTCTTTATACTTACTAACGAACTTCTTGTTTTGCTGTCAAAAAAGGAATCTTTGTCAGACAAATCAAACCTGTAACAATAAAGTAGACTTTCATTTGATTTATTAGTACATGTTTGCATCTTAAGGCCCATTCACACAAATCACGTGCGTAAATGTCTTTGTAAATCCCCGAACAAAAGTCAAATGCACTCAACATACCAAGCGGTGATTTGATTTTTGTGTGCTGTGTGCTGTGCCTCATGTTAAGATAAAACGGAAGTATACTCATGGCTTAACTAAAGAATATATTCGTTGGCATGAAGGGGTCCGGAGGTATGTGCTGTTCTATTTTCAATTGCTCTCAGTGTGAATAGGCCTTTATGTCTTTGAAAGTCGAGGATAATGAAAGTTGAACAATGGTCCAGCTATGTGAAGGTCACAAATCACCTGAATGCCTAACAGTACATGTAACAGACATTTAGATGTTTTTCATGCTTGAGAAAGGATGTTGTTGTGGAAGCAGACACTAACAGATGCTGCTTTTCCCTGGAGAACGGGTACGAGAGGTGCTTCACTTTCTGCATCCTGTTCTCTTCTAAGTTTGGATGAAGAGGATCTGTTAGTTTGCTGATGAACACGTTCATCTTTTCCATTACGCCGCTGCTGTGCTTGACTTCGTACACCTGCAGTAAGAGCACAGCGTCACATTTACTTATCACATCACATCTGGCTTACACACAGCAGCCGTGCATGTTCATCTGGACTGCCAAACGAACGTTACTTTTTTGGTAGGCATCTTCAGCTTCATGAATTCCGCCTCTCGACAGAGAACACTCCACGGAGCATGGATCTTCACAAAGCCCACCCCAGGAGTCTTGGTCTGAAAACACAGAACAGTCGTTAAAGGAATTTGTTTCTGCAACTTTCACACCGACAGTCACCTGTACAAGCGACACCACACTGATCTCTGCAATATTCTAATAATACAACAACTGAACCACACACCTACTAATAATCTGGGTCCAAGCATTTATTTGCCATTCAAACTGAAGTCAATTTAAAAGCTTTCTTACCCTGGAACATTTATAGCATTCGTCTTTCAGTTGAAACGATCGATCATTTAGAACTGACTGTTAGCCACCCCCCAGAGCATTAGAAATTCATGAATCCTCAGAATGATTTGAACACAGTTTGAGACGTTGTAACTTTGTGCACACAATGCATAGAGATGATATTCATTGGGCCATATTTGACAAATTTAAAATATCTGTTTTTGCTAGTATGGTCTAGACTACAGGTCTTCACATGTCCACCCAAACCTAAGGACTCAGGTTGTAGGTTGTTAATAAGTTCTTAATTTACGCCTTTGTTAAGAAGCTTTGTAATACAACCACAGCACGTAGCAGTATTACCATAGACTAGCCTTTATCTGTCATTCAGGGACTGCGTGACTTCGCCTGCAGATTATTTATTACTAAGCGACAATTACAATTTTGGTGCGAACAAGCCTCTTCTGATCCACCAATGATTAGGAAAGGAAAAGGATGGGACAGGTGTGCGGTAAGGTAATGGTTTCCCATACCAGGAATTTGTCCTCTGCATTTAACCCATCCAAGTGCGCACACAGAGCAGTGAGAAGTGAACAACCACACACAGTGCCCGGGGAGCACTCGCCTCAGTCTTGTATTGAAGGTGGAGAGAGCGCTGGTTATTCGCTAACCCCACCCACAATCCCTGCTGGACCTGGACCAACACCCTGTCCATTAAGCCATGACTGCCCCAATTAGTCAATTATTCGGGGGCAGCCTTTGTTTGCAATGCATCCTTCCACGCTGTTACGGAGCCCCTGTTCATTACTTATTCTTAACTATTCACTATGCACGTACACTTCATGTTCACTAGGCACATAAAAACAGTTTTCACTTTATTACACTTTATTTTGATAGTCCTCTCTAGATATTCTACTAACTATAAGTAACTTTGTTACTAGGGGTGTGACGAGATCTCGTGGCACGCGATGTGTCTCGCGAGATGTGACTGGTCTCGGGAGAACTTGGCGACATCCTCGCGATAGTAGTATGATATGGCGCAACAAATCTCCGACATAAAACTGCTGCCGCGTTCTATTTATGATGTGCAGACGCAAATTCAAATGGTTTTCAATAGTTGCTTTATCGCGTCCAGTGTAGGCAGACTGTGTGCTTCAGTTTCTGCGCTCCGTCTCGAATGAGCTCGACACAAGCACAATACCACCTACTTGAGTGGCACTCTTTCAGCATTTTTCGAATTCAAAGTATACTTTGGCCTTTAAGTTGGGACGCCATTTAATGTAGACGAGTTTGTTTTGGTATTCGGCCCGTTTTCTGAAGCTTTTTTGAAAAATCGCTTACCCTGCTTTTAAAGGGATATTTTATCACTGAGGATTTATTTTAAAAAGTCTAAAAATCATGTCTCGTCTCATTCTCGTGAACCCAGTGTCTCGTCTCGTGGCATAAGTGGCTCGTCACGCCCCTATTTGTCACTACTGTACCTGTTAACTAATTCTAATTCGCAGCTACATGTTTACTAACTCTCAGAGTAGACTGTTAGAGTAGATTAAGATTGTATATACTTGTGTGTCTGTATGTTGTAGACCCATCAAAATAAAATGTTAGAAGATTATAAGATATTAAGTCTATGATTAGTGATGAAGTCTCCTATAGAGTCTCCTAATTCTCTAATGACGGCTAGTTGACATGTAGTTGCAAAGTTAGAAGAATGTCTAAAGTGGACTATCGAAATAATAAATTCACTTGAAGATAGTAATTAGCCGTGGTATCCAGTCCAAATAGGTCTGTGACTCCTGGCTGGGTCAGGGTCCTTCTTTCAATTAATTGAGGGGCCCGGGCCAGTTCCAGGTAGTATATTTCTGTTTGTATTTTGGTTTGGAAAAAACCTTTAAACCATGCAGACACATTTTCACTAATGAAAGAACATTAGCACAAACCCAACAGAGTTCCATCATTCCTACACACCCCTCACAGCATGTGCACTACGCTCCAGACCACATGTGACCGGACGCTTATGCCCTACATAGACGCCAGCACAGGGATCCCATGTCAGGGTGAGTCTCACAGCCAAAAACAAACATCTCAACAGCTGTGATCATCATTACTGTCACTAATTAAGAAATTTGTGTAATTCTGCAGGGCTTTTCATGACATAACCACATGACCAGGACTACATATGGCTTTATATGCATTCATGTGGCAGTTATGAGAGGTTGTGCTATACTGACACAGTTAACAGTTGCTGTAAGATTACACAATAAAGCCTTAATGCTGAAAAAAGCTAACTGTACTGTTAGTATAATGTCTAATGCGGACTAATGGAATAAAGTGTTACTGCATATTATTGAGTTAAATTAAGGATTAAAGCTCTGTCAGTTATTATATTCCAGAAACATCAACAAGCTGGACATGAGGGACTAGATACTACAGATCTTAAAAGTGAGAAAGAGAGAGCCCTAACAGATGCATCCAGAGACAGGGGTGTCAGGGATATTAGAATAAACAAGATATGAGGACAGGGGAAAAGGACTATAATGGGATTAAAGAAACATCTAGATCAAAAGTAGCGACTTTAAAGCTCATAGGAGCTTAGTCTGGCCAAGTTACCTTACTACCCGCCTTCTGGGAGGCGGGCTTAACCTGCGTCTATCAGATGCCTCTGTATCTCTGTGAAAAACAATGTTACAACACTACAACACTTTGGTCTGTGTGACTCCACCCAGTTTATAGTATTTCAACACCCCAGGTTGCCAGTCGGTGGAAAACACAGCATACCGCAGCCAGGGAAGCCAGTCAGCGAACCAGGTCAGAGATCACAGAGACTGCCTGACCTAAAAAGCTCCACGATCAGAGGAAAATTGCGTTTGGACTGCAGTACCCATCAATATGATAGTTAATATAGTCAATGCCACACAATGTACTCTGAAGTCAGTCGATGACAAAACTAGTTCATTCTTTGAATTATTCTTCAGTTTATAGGACACAGTTTATATATCCAGATGTGAGAATCCATGGAAAGCTTGGATTTGGGTGGACTTAATAAAGTCACTTCTCCAGTTACTTCAAGAGCACAGATGAAATGTTCTTTTACAAAGAAGTGAGGTGCTACTGTATTTTTAGCTCCAGTTCTTCTATCTGATTGGCTGAACAGCGTTTTCATTTTGCTGCTAGTCCAACAGCAATGAGACGTTTGACTGGTTGTATTTCTGTACAAACTGTTAAATTGATGATGCCTTATTAGGGTGATAAAGCCCTCCCTACACTAACCCTACCCAATACTTTTTTTCTTTTTCTTCACTGACTTCACTTACATTATCCCAATCTACTTTGAGTGACTATCCCAATCACATGATGGTGGGTGGAGTTAAGTGTAAATAGCCTTTGCCAACAAGACCCTCCAAAAAATGAGCACAGCCACACCACGCTGCAGTACTGAATATTGCTGATCACCTGAAGCCTTGTGTCTACGGCTCAGTCACAGCCATGATGATATTCAGTCCAACATCAAACTAGCTAATGTCAGAAGTCTTATATTGAGCAGTATTTAAGTGAACACAAGTTCAGTTCAGCTCCCAACAGGTGTTTTGAGGTCTGCGCGTCTCATGTCACAGCCGGTGCAGCGTGACACCACAATGTGTCTTTTGTGGCTCTTTTTTATGGTAAAACAGCTGAGCTCAGCCAAAAGACAAAGCAAAGCTCCAGCAAACAAAAGCCTTGCGGAGCAGGAATGCAGGCAGGATCCATCACACGTACCTCCTCATCCCGCTCCAGCTCCAGGCCCATCTCCAGCAGGTTCCTCTCGAACTCCTCACGCCGTAAGCACTTTTCGTCGTCGTGGTGGTCCATGCTGAGGTCAGGTGAGCCGGCTTCGGGGTCCTCTCTGGTGGCGGCCGCAGGAGGCGCTCGACCCCTCCGCAGGGTGCGGGTGAAGGCATTGTCTCTGAGGCGAGACGCGTGCCGCCGCGAGCTGCTGCTCTTCTTGATGTGGTAAGTGAGGATGTAGTCCACCCGCCTCTTACCATCCTGGAAATACAGCCCCCGCCGGCATTGTGTGTTCTCCTCCGGAGCCAGAGACTTCAAGAGCTGGGAGGAGAGGGGAGGACCAAACATGAGCCAGGCTGGTGTGTGTATGTTTGTGTGTGTGTGTGTGGGCCAGCATCCAGTGAAAGGTCAAGATACTTGGACAGCATCTGAACAGGGGCGAGGACTCGGCAGCTTTAAGAATGAGTGTGATTGTTTGTTAGACCTCACTGTCAGGTATAAAATCATGAGCTGAGCAAGTAAACACTGGTTTAAAATGGGCAATATTACGATGAGGATTAATAGCCTACCATGACTTTGAAAACCTTAAAAAAAGAAGTGTTCTGCTGAAGTGCTTGAAATAAGTTTACAGACAAATATAAATGATATTCTTCACTAAACTAAAGGGACGGTTGAAACTGAAAGAAAAGCTGCTGTGTGAAAGCAGTGTTGCTGGAGAGGATGTTCTATGTGTGTCACAACGTTATTCTCAAAAATAAATGTAAGTTATTCCACTCTTACACAGTATAATGAAGAATGGGTTCAAAACTGTGACTGTTAGTGTATTCTGATGCTTTGTCATCAAGACTACAATACTCCTTACTAGCAGGTCTGCTTTGGATGTTGCGTAGTTTTGCACAGTTTTAAATCCTGTTAGTAACTGAACAAGAACCTATCTACAAGAACAAGAACCTTACCAAAGTTGAAAAGGGACACAAAATAAATGACGGTTTAGTTACTGAATATGTATACAATAACCAACAGTAAACGCCCAGCAGTCTGTAGTAAATTTAAAGTGTCTTACATGTAATAAAAGAAAGATAGGTCCAACTTTATATAGTCTTTATATAGCCTTCTTTAATAATAATATCTGCCAAATTCATATATATTTAGTCATGAAAATTATTTCATAAATTAGCTACTAGTATATTGAACACAAACACAGCTCCTAAGCTTGTGCTGAGGTAAGGTTTAACTTCAGACGAAGGAGCACAGTTATGGTTTAATATGAACTTCTGTGAAACAAAGTAAGAATTATTTATCTGATATATCACCCCGAGGTCAGCATGAAGTGTCCGCAGTCCTGTCACTGTATTCTCTTTTTAAAGAGAGATGTGGTTAATATTCAGCACATCAGAGATCTCCCGTAACGCCGCAGTCCCACTGAAGACGGACCTGTGTGATGTTTGACATATGCCGCTAATATACTGTCTGACATGAGTAACCTTGACCCTGAGAGTGTGAACTACAGCGACAGCTATGGGCTCTTCTTACAGTTACGGGAACCGCAATGCAAGCAACTCTCGTAAGTAACACAGCAGAACAAAACAACCGTGTATAACATGAGCGTGATATATCATTTTGACATTGCTATAGACAATAGGCTAATGTAAGTACGGTAAGCAGATATCTGTGTTGCACATGCGTTTCAATAATAATGCACAGCACAATACGAGTGTTCCCGATAAAATGCAGTCTGAACTTTAGCACTAACAAACTATGCGACAGTAATCTTAGATAGAACATATTTTTTGTAGTCCGTATTCGTGAGGTCAGCTGTTTTTGTAGAGCGAGTGCAACTGATCCAGCAACTGCTGACTGTGTTATGAGGTGTAACATTTCCTCTGGCATCCCCCTTCATCTTATGTGGACATGTGCCCATATTTTAGGAGCAAAAAGAATTAGTACATATAGATCTAGCATGTGCTCAGGCACTTTACCTACTGATCTCCACTTATGCATCAATGAAGTAGTGAAATAGTCAATGAAGCAGCAAATAATAGTCGGTTAACAGCCGATATTGCACGTACACTATTTAATCTAAAGTATTGATGTCTGAAACTTCCTAAATAGTCACTGGCCTCACGCTTACCTGCAATTTTCCATGAAAGATCACGTCCCTTAAGAAGTGTGCTTGTTTGGAGGCAGTTGTAGGTTGAGAGGCAGTACCTTCATTCTGGGGTAAATCCATCTTCCACTTGAGAAAAAAGAAACCTGCCTCGCTCTCTCGTAATCTTTAACTTTGTTTTCTGTCTGTCTGTTTTTTCTGTCTTTCAGAATGAAGCAAGCCTTAAGTCACAAACTGATCTCTGTAGTTACTTGAGAGGAGTGAGAGGAGCCAGGCGCTAATATTAGACTCAACTATAAAGCCATACATCAAAGCCTCCAAGACACCCTTGCTCCAGCCCCTCACTCTCACGCATCGCTCTGTGTTTATTGTAAAATAATCATATAATATCATCTCCACAGTGCATTGACTTGACATCAGTTGGAACAATTTGAGTAAAAGAACCCCCACTTAACTTACAATAGAATCTCGAAGATCATATCCAATGTCTTCTATTGCTTTGAAACTGATGATGTTCATTTGCTTTTCCTCCACAGAATGAAACTGTTCGTTGTTCATCGTGGCTGTTTGTGTTTCCAGCACTGGACCTCTGCAATAGATTCTGCATCAGAGTTTAACCTGTACATAAAAAGAAACATGACATACAGGTAAATAACCAATTCTGAGTACAAGAAACCTGTTAAACAGAGCTGCTAGTTGTCTTTATTGGACAGGCTCATGGCCATGCTCAAGCTAGAAAGAGTTTGGCAGTCTATCCACTTCATTCCTAAACATGGAAGCAAGTTCATGGACGAGACTTCCAGTTCATTAGCTGGACATGTTGGGATGTTTCTTCAATTTGAATACTGAAAACTAAATGACTTTCAAATCACATAAGCCAGTATTTTATTCATAACTGATAACAGATAACATTAAATGTTCTGACTGAGAAATGTTACATTTTGATGAGCTCATTTCAAATCTGGTGTCTGCTGAAGATCTCAAAATAGTTGGGACAGGGTCAGGTTTATCATGGTGTAGCATCTACTCTTATCTTCAAAACAGATTGAAGACATCTGGGCATCGAGGTTACGAGTTTCTGGAGTTTTGGTGTTGGAATTTGGTCCCATTTTCATCTGATATAGGTTTCCAGCTGCTCAAGAGTTTGCGGTCATCTTTGACATATTTTTTATTTAATTATGCTCCAATTGTTCTCTATAGGTGAAAGATCTGGACTGCAGCGGGTCAATTCAGCTCCGGACTCTTCTACTGGAAGTCTTGCAGTATGTGGTTTAGTATTGTCCTGCTGAAATACACAATACCTTCCCTGAAATATGTCATCTGGACGGGAGGATATGTTGATCTAAAACCTTTATATATGTTTCAGTATTCACAGTGCCTCCAAAACATGAAGCTGCTCATACTGGTTACACTTATACACCACCATACCATCAGAGATGCTACTTTAAACAGAACACTGATAACACACTGAAGATCTCCTCCTCTTTAGTTTGGATGACATGGTGTCTGTGATTCTGGCAAGAATGACAGAATGACTCATCTGACCATAGAACACTTGTCCACTTTAAAACAGTTCATTTTAAATGAGTCTTGGCCCAGAGGACACGATACCATGGACCATGTTCGCATATCATGATAGAGCTTTAGTTGTTATCTGTAGATTACTCGGAGGATTGTGTTTACCGACAGAGGTTTCTGGAAGTATTCCTTGGCCCATTTAGTAATGTCAGTGACAGAATCATGGGATGAAATGAGCATCTTTCAGCCTTGTCCTTCACACACAGAGGTTTCTCTGAATCTTTTGATGATGTTATACACCGTAGATGATGAGATTTACAAAGCCTTCGCAAATTTAACATTGAGGAACGTTGTTTCTAAATTATTCCACAATCTTTTTACGCAATCTTACACAGTTTGGAGAACCTATGTCCATCTTTACTTCTGAGAGACTCTTCTTCCTTTTATAGCTGTTAATTAACTTAATTAGTTGCTAGATGGTCTCCCAGCTGACTCTTTTGTTTAATTTTTTGCTTTTTCAGCCCTTTGTTGACTTTGCGCCAATGTTATTGAGACCTGTAGCAGAAATTGTTTTGCAAATTGTAAAACCTTCTTTGTTTAATAATGTTGTTCTGTTGTGAGTAAAGTACTGGCTCATGTCAAAGCCTTTCAGTTTTCGTTTTATTCAAATTTAAAAAATCCCAACATTTCTGGAATGTTTGTGGTAAATGACTAGTGGCCAAGTCATTTCTGTAGTAGGCCTACATATCAATGCTATAAAATCATAATCTGATATCAAATGTTTTTGGTGGATTGAAGATGGGAAGATCGGAGGCTGCCCTAAATGATTATCCTCACCACTATCACCATGAAAAAGGTTTTTATTGGTGTAGCAACCAGAATATAGTACCCAAGGGTGTTGAAGTACCCCACCTTTGACAAGGGAAGCACCTTCATCAGCGAGCAAACAGCTGCTGGAGAACCACAGACAGCAGGAGCGCTCTAAATGCAATTTATCTGCCCTACAAACACTCAAACCTGACACAAACTTCTGGACTAGGTTTGAGGTCATATTAAGAGCTGCTCAATATTGAACTGTCACAAATAAAAATCCTCTTTCCTCTCTCTCCTGTCATTATTATTAATCAGAATCTGTAACTGATTAAGGCCGTCTGATCACTAACACGGGTATCTCTCAGGAAGAACGGGGTAGATTACTGACATTGAAATAAGTTACAAATTCCATGACAAAAATTGCAATTAAAGTATTAAAGTATTTTATAATATTACACATTTTAGGTAATATAATTAGACTACTTTTTGATTAGTTTTAGGTCCTCTTTATCACATTACAATAGAATAATATTGTACCATATCGATATAATATTGCAAAAAGAAAAATAACAAAATATATTCCATTTGTTGTTAGATACTAAGTTAAGTGCATTAAATATAACATTACATTATCATGGTTTTCCAAACTGGGGGTTTTAAAAGAAACGCAGGGGACTGGTGAGTTTTAATGAAAAGCAAATAATTAAATAATTAATTTTAAAATAACATCAGTCAAAATAAAACACTTAATAACTTACTTGTATTTGTTTATTTGCATATCTTGTTACCATTAACCGACATCAGAGAACAGCGAACATACAAATGTGAGATGTATTTTTAAATATCAGGGGTACTACAAGTAAATATTGTACATCCTTACATTACATGTAAATAACCAATAATGTGATTTTGTGCATTTTAATATGTTTAAAAGTCAACAGCCCTCCAATATCATAGGAACACATGGTTTTATGATTTATAAGCATGATAATTTTTATTTGAATTACCACTGAGAGGTTTATTTAATTCTCAGTGATAATTCAAATAAAAATTGACATGCTTATCAGTAGTTCCCTATCAGTTGGTCACTACGACTCATGTCAGTGACCGACGAACTGGGATCTCACCAGAGAAACCAATCTACTTTGAGAGTAACAAAACGAGCCAATGAACATCGGCATGTGCTGACTGCGTCCAGCTGCAGCTGATCACAGCATGATGATTGTAAGTGAGCAGTGGATGCATCATTCATATTTTCCCTTCAGAGCCGAGTGGCGGTGTATCAATACTGCTCTCTACTTGCAAAAGAATGAGCAAGTGCGGGCGTTACAGCAATAAATGTGGTGGTTTGATTGATCTCCATCAAGATGGCGACGGCGGCGACAGCGTGGTACAACTGCGGGACAGAGTCTTGCCCGATCTATCAGAGAGCCTTTGAGTTACGCTCAATTGAGGATGAACTTTCAGTTCTAGAGTCACAAATACAAGGGCTTCTTGAGAAACACTCACAGTTATGCGACCAGAAAACTATGTTGGAAACTTCTCAAGTTAAGGACACTTTACGAGAACATCGCTCTGAAGCACCGACAACATCTACACCACGGATTCTCATTTCTGAGAGGAATATACCTCGGACAAAGACGGTAGAAGCTTGTTTTACACCTGCTCCATCGTATAA
>JAUMHG010000032.1:2520815-2554011 GCA_032359395.1 Enteromius anoplus
TACTTGGTGTAAAGCTGCTTTGCAATGATATGTATCATGAAAAGCGCTATACAAATAAATTTGAATTGAATTGAATAAGAAGATTGCTGGCTTTGTAGAACTGTTTGTAGCTGATTGATTCACTTTTTTATTGATCAACATGCTTTATAGCAGAAACTGAGTGGTCTCTATAGCGTTTCTAGAACCGATTCTGTATTTTGCAGGTGTATCTCTGTAAATCTACAAATTTTTATTGTACAAATCTTAGCTGTACAATGCGTTCAGCAACACAGGACAATAAAACAGACAATAATTTTGGTTTGTAATATTTTAATTCATATAAAATAAGCTACAACATTTCCTTAGTGATGCACGCTACATTATGCAAGTATTGACATAAACTCTGAATTGATATTGAATAATATATGTACATGATATAATTCTGTTACATCTAGGCATACGCATAACATATTACCTTAAATTCATTTTCAAATACATTTTTACACGTGTTTGACATTAAAGTGTTTGGTCTCTTTTTTATCCACCTGCACATCAGCGCTTGGCGTAGACGACATCTGTATGAAGAAACGCAAAATATGAATTAGAAATAAGATAGATATGATGCTCATCACACAGACACCAGCCACACACTAACCTCTGTTGTAATCTGGATGTACATTCTCATAGATGGGATACAAGAGGTTTTCCTGTTCGCTGCGCAGTTTTCTGGCACGGAGCACGTCTCGCACACACTGATAGAGGTACGAGTACTGGCACTGGCGCAACACACAAAGGACAAATACATTTGAGTTCATATACATATATGTGTGTGTATTCTCTCTCTTGAAAAGCAGCGGTGCGTTTTACCTCCGTCTGCACCATGTGTGTGCGATGAAGTCTCAGATCAAACACAACACTGTAGATGTCCACTGTGTCTCTAGTGTCCAGCTGCTGAAGGACTCTGTCTAGAGCAATAAAGGTTCCGGTGCGGCCCACTCCAGCACTGTCGGTGATAGAAAGAGCACAGCGATAAATCCTCCTCCATCATCAGAGGTGCAGCAAGATCTCGAGCAGAATGTTCATACTTTGAACTCAGAAATTTGCACGAAATTGGGAGAGACAAGTTAGGGTGGACAACTTCAGTCCTGTAGGACCCCATTCACAGAGACTATGATCAAGGTAATGCTAAAATAGTGATTGGTCTGTCCACCTGCAGTGAACAACAGTGGCTCCAGAGAAGGGTGTCCGGTTGATGTAATCTCTCACAGTCCGCACGAACTGAATGAGCGACTGCGTGATCTCTGGAACGCCGTGATCGGGCCACACAGTGTAGTGAAACTGACGCACCACTCTGGAATAGCTCAGCTGCTCCTCCTGCACAGACACGAGTCATTAGCGCCCTCCTATCAGAACTCCTCTGTGACGGACAGGGACGATATACCCACGTTACAGATCTTGTATTCTCGGATGGTCCACTCAGGAAGCACAGACTCAGACTGCATCTGGACCACCAGATCCCCATAGTACAGCGGCTCCTGATCAAACGGCCAGTAATGGTCACACTTCACCTAAATCAGGAAGTTGATTTAGTTGATGCCAAAAGATCCTCATGAGCAGAAGAATGGTGTAATCATACGGACATACCCTTCCTTTCTCAACACATTGTGTCACCATAACTACGTTGTGCACATTCTGCTCCCAGACCATCTTCCAGAAATCATCTTTAGTGCCAGGTAAAGGACCCTGAGTCGCTATATACTCCCGTCTGAAGTTATTGCCCTTTCAAAGAAACCATGTGATTTGGTTAGCCATAACATTTTATTTTACAGTCCTGTTCACGTACCTCCTACGGACATATTGTAGTCATTACAAAAACAAGGTGACAACTAGATACTAACCCTGAACCTGTCCCTTAACCTAACCCTACCCGTGTAGTTACCGTACATTACCAGTACTTTCTTGGGTAAGTACACTGTAAGTGCATGTAAGTGCACGTACTGTAAAATAAAGTGCAACCTAAGTAATCATAGTATACTTTTGCCCACCACCGCCCAGATATTTTACATTTAGTACCAAAAGCATCTGTGATCCTGCAGCACAAACACAGTCATTCAGCAGCACAGCTATATTTGTAGAAATAAACAACAATACATTGTATGGGGCAGAAACATGTGCCAAATGCATCTTACAGGAATATAGCTGGCATTAATATAATCTGAGCAGGAGTCGTCATCAACATAGGACAGCTTCACTCGTGTAGAATCATCTGTTCAAGAAACACATCACAATACATTCAGGAAATATGTATGACAATAACGGTAGTCGTTTTAACAAACACACATTTGCCTGGACGTACAAGGCAGTATATTGTTGTAGCGATTTTTGCCTCTGTTTTCAGGCAATAATGCTGCGTCTTGAGGTTGGTTACGACCAACATCCTTCAGGTCCTGAAAGCAGAACAAAGAATAAATGTGTTCATTCGGAAGCATTCCAAATATCGTATTCTGAAATATGGAGGACACTGTATTTTACCTCATATTCCTCAGAGAGGAGGTAGTTGGAGTCTGCTCGAAGTTTAGCTAAATGTGACTCAAAATTTGGAATGCTGATGGGACTGTAGTTAGAAAAGACAACACTATCTTAGCACACTGAAAATATCTGTTAAAATATCCTGCTCTGGGATGTAGAACAGTACCTGGAGACACGACGGTTCCTAAAACACAGACGAAAACAACACTGCATTAAGAATTTATGCTGCTGTTTAACTTAATAGTGATAATATAAACGCATTCCCTCTTACCCTCTAACAATGACGTGACTTCCCGAGGGTTGTCTTTCTCTTCTCAAACTCATTCTGACCACAGGCTCTTGTGCACTCCTGGGAAAGATAAAAACATGCCATCACTAACTAATGGCTGCCTGAGACTCGAGACTTTAGTATCTGATTAGATATGGTTCTGATCTGTTCATCAGCTAAAGTCACTGCTAACTCATCACTTCTAATCAATCATCACTAACTCTAAACCAGAGGCTCTCAACTCGTCCTGGCCCCCTCGAGGTCCACTCTCCTGCAGAGTTTAGCTCCAACCCTCACCAAACACACCCGAACAAGCTCATCGAGGTCTTTAGGATCACTAGAAAGTTACTGGTGAGTTTGTGAGTTGAGGAGCTCTGCTCTAAACCATTATTACAAACCCATCCGCTCTAACTCAGATTGGCATTTACATCATGCCCAAAACACCACAAACCTGTATCGTCAATTAATCAGTCACTATACATTTTTCCTGGCTAACCTGTCATTACTACACCACCGTCATCAGACTGTCACCACCACAAACTAGGAATGTTGCAATAAGCTTATATTGGTGTAAATAAAAGTGATATTTAAACAATGTGATACTGATACTGTATTACTGTCAATGATCCAGCATCAGTCACTGTATTCTGTATTACTATTGTTTTTATTTTTCTAACTTTCTATAGACACGGTAATCGTTAGTATTGTAAATTCTCTTGTGCAAGCCCTAACACAAACTGTTATCATCACTACCAATACCTATGTACATGTTCATCATCGGTAGTCATCATCAAGTCATGTTTAGGAATGGACATGTATTTGAGTTTTAGATCTGATGTACTAAATATTGACTTTTGATGACTTAGTAAAGTGCAAAATGTAAAGCAGGACTCACATTTTGTGGACTTTTTGTCTGCAGATCAGCAGAACAATTAATCCCACCATGGTGGCGATGAGGAAGAGTCCAGCACTGACCCCTTCGATGACCCCACTCAATGGCTCTGAACACACACAAATATGAAATATGAGTTATACAGCGTGTCTTACCAGTCGCCTCCTTAACATGGCCAAGTCACGTGTATTACCTGCGTCTGTGATGAAGGGCTTGGACAGGTATGTATCTGTAAAGAGTGGAGAGAGAAACTCCTCACGATCCTCATTGAAAAGTTTGGTAAACGCTCGTACACTGAGTCTGGAATTACAAGACAAAGAATCAAAGTGATCACCAACAGTCACTAAATATTAGCAATGGCACATTATTTGTCTTTCACATGTTTGTTAATAATGGCATGAAGGTGGATTTGAGCATCCCAGAAAAACGTGTTCAAGGGCTAAATGTGAGGTTAGGGATGGGTTTAACGCTTTAAACTCACACGATTCATCTCCTGAGACACAAGTATTACATACACTGGACCACCCTGTTAGCAACAAACAGTCAGATTCATCACCTGTATGCTGTCTTGGGTTTCAGTGGCCCATCACAGAAGATGGCCTGGTGTTGAGGCGCATTGGTCGAAGGTTTCTGATCACATCGTCCTCCCAAACTCTCCATGCCTGACCCCAGGTGGATCTCAAACTCCTGAATTGCGCTCTGGCTCTCGTCGCAGTGGCTGGGGAAGTAGCTGGTCTGATACGCTTTGACAGAGCTGTTGGATCTGTAGTCCAGGTATGAGGGAAGAGGATGATGCTGGTGTGGCTGCTGGTATTCAATGTCTGAATCCAACCAAAGAGAGCGATCATTGTATTACTTTTGTCGTGTAAGGAGACAAAAACATTAAAAAAGAGGAAAGAATGTCTTCCAACCATCAGATTCAGTTACGATGATGGTGAAGAATTTGACAGCACCGTTGATATCACTGAACCAGCTGCAATTGAACTGGAAGAATATGGTTGACTTGGTAAGCTGAACTGTATTCTCATCGACGCGAGTCGAGGGCAGAGGTGGACCTGAGAAAACACCAAACTGTTTAGTAAACGCTCCCGTCACAAAGTTATCTAATGGTTAATATCAAACAAAAAAGCCCTATCTCACGGTCTATCATCGTGACCACATTCTCCACGGCTGCCTCGCTGGTCATGCTGTCTGAGATGACTTTGACAGAAACGATGTACTGCTTATGGGGCTCCAGATCTTTGATCAGATAGACTGTGTTCTCTTTGGCTGTGCGCTGTGAGTACACCATTCTCCCAGAGTCCTTTCTCAAGCACTCGATGGTGTATGAGTCAAAGTCAGCTTCAGGTGGACTCCAGGAACAGGAGAGGGCTGTGGAGTTCTTAGGACGACAGTGCAGACTCTGAACACGCTCCGGCTCTAGAGAGAGGAAGAAACACACATTCCACCAGTGCTACACTTACTGTTACCCTCGAGAGCCACTTCACCGTAGAGTATAGCTCCAACCGCAATCTAACACACCTGAACAAGCCAATCTAGGTTTTTACTAGAAAGCCACAAGCAGGTGAGTTTTGATCAAGGTTGGAACTAAAGTCGAGGCCAGAGTTGAGAACCCATGTTGTTAGTGTTAGTCTTTTACTTAAGAGTAGCTAAAACTGGTAGCTAAATGTCACTAGATGACATCAGAACAGCAAATTCACTGAGTGTCTGGTGCAGCACTGACTTGTCCTGATGCTCCTGTAGACCGGAAGGCTGTAGGTAGGGTTGCTGGTTCTGGCGCCGCTGACCGTACGCAGACTGATGTTGTACTGGCGGCCAGGGTACATGCCTTTCAGAATACGGTTTCTGGATGTGGGACTGTGGTAGGGGTTGAACACTGTCAGATGGTCCCTGGGGCTCCACTGAAGGTCAAAGTCATTATAATCTGTGTTTTCTGGACTGCTCCAGGTGATCTCCAGTGAGGTGTTAGTGATTTCTCCAAAGGAGAACGAGACAGGTGGCCTAGGGTCTACAATACAGTAAAAAGTGACAAAATAGTGAAGAGCGTCCAAAATGTTCTGCAATTAAGTACTGATTCTAAAGTTAAACGGAAGGAAAGCCTGACCCATTTTAAGTTCTTTTTAAAACCGATTCAATAAATCTAGTCCATGTTGCCATGTATTATTTCTTACCCGTCCTGCCGGCAATAGTCGCCATGTTGGTGAGATCTCCACTGTGTGTAAGTATCACAGCCTGGTACAGTCGCCCAGCCACCAGCTTTTGAAAGGTGTAGTTCCTGCTGTCCGGGCCCAAACTCTGCTCTGCTTCTTGAGTCCCATCAGGGTTGTAGATCAGGAGGGTGTAGCTGCTCACTTCACCTGCGGCCTGTTTCCAGCTCAACCACAGACTCTCAGTGCTTTTTCTGTTTTCAGCGTGCAACAACGTCACAGCTGCAGGAACTACAGAAAACACATTCAACAAAGGTATTGACTATTATGGAAACTATTAGGAACTGTCAAAATACACATTTATACTGATATGGTGGCCCCCCTATTGTGCACCCCTAAAATGTATTACTTTTACCTTCATGAACAAATGTGACTGTAAACTGTGATGAATATATGATCGTGTTAAACTGCTGTGATTGGGCCTGAGATTGAGCTGTATCGTGACTGCAATTAAACAAAGACATTTTGGTTCCTTGCAAACTGTTGTGTTGTTTACCTGTCCGGGCCCAGATGGACATGTCATTGGTTTGATCCCCACTGCGGGTCAGAACCACCACCTTGTACTGAGTCCCAGGTTGGAGGTTTTGGAAAGAACAGTCCTGCACGTTCATCATTCCTGTTTTCTGAATCTGCAAGCTTTCGTCTCCAGTATACAGAAAAACATCGAATCCGTCAAACTCCCCGTCTGGCAGAGCCCAGTGGAACGACAGGACTGTGGTTGTGTTGCTTACCACGGACAGGTTCTTAACAGTTGCTGGACCTAAAACACACACAATTTCAGACACTGTAAGCATTCAGGTCATGTGTTGTTTGATCATGTGTTAAAACTGTCATCTACACACAGGTTCTGCCCTCAGCAACGACAGCCTTGCTGCTGATTCCTCCACTGATGGTTTGCATCACAATGTGATATTTTTTTCCAGGAGTGAGCTGTCTGAAGTATTGCTGGCTGGCGTCTGCAGCCTGGGAGCTGTTATCCACCAGAGTTCCACGCTCATCCAGCAGCCGGAGCCGATAGGTGTCATACACCCCTTGAGCCGGCCGCCATGTCACCAGCAGACTGGAGGTGCTGTGCTGGTTCTCGACCTGAAGAGCGCTCACAGAGGAGGGCACTGCAGAGCAGAGAAGGAATACAGCAACCAATGACCAATGGGTTATGTTCATCTGTCTTCATTTAGCAAAAGGCTAAATATTTCCATGGACATAACAATTAAAAACACACTGCTGCACCTGTGCTACATTTAGCATCCTTCGTACAGAAGCCCTTAATGGGTCATTTGTGGGCAAATTTGGTCATAGCGGTAGGTCTCAGGTGTGATCATTTGTTTCTTTAAAAATAAATGTCATAGCACTATCTATCTTGTTTACCTCCTGAAACAGGTCATTTTGTACAAAGCTCATCGCTCTAAAAAAGCTAGGTGTGCTCTGATTGGCCAGCTATCCAGTGCACTGTGATTGGTCAAATACCTCAAGCGTCTGAAGGAAATGTTCCGCCCCTTACTATAACGTGATATTGTGTCCAAATAAAATGCTTTTATGCTGAGTTATAGAATTTCCCATGTATTTCCTGTTAGTTTTGTCCACGAAGGAAAAATGAATGATTTTTTTCTGCCACTTAATTGAATATTGTGTGTGTTCCGGTATCAAACTTTGGAAAAATAGGCCAGGTCTTGTCTCGCTCAGATTAAGGAATAATTATTAATAATAATTAGCCCAAATTTGTCCCGAAGGATGCTAGAGGGTTAAGCTTGCCACTGCTGGCTGTGCAGTATACTGATTTTACCATGATATCGTTAGACGTGTATGGAATGTACCATTTTGACCAGATCATTGCTCTTATTATACAAAAGCAACAATGGCAAAGAAATATTGTTTTGTGTTACTTTACCTGTTCGTCCTGTTGCTGTGCTGTTATTGATCAGCGATCCGCTGACTGATGTAACAGTTATCATATACTGTTGTCCTGGCAGTAGACCCTGGAAACTGATCTCATTCAGATGTTTAGGGACTGATCTCTCCTCAGCCTGACTGCTCATCTGGGACAGTGACACAGCATAGCGGTCCACATCGCCCTGTCCCGGCGTCCAGTTCACTCTCAGACTGCTGCTCTGACCGTCATTACTAATATGAATGTTCTTCACTTTACTAGGAGCTGAAATAAATCGGAAACAACACAACCTTTAAGACTCTGAAAGGTAACTACACTCAAAAATATGTTAAACTACTCAATTTGTTTTAGATATCCCCAGGCAACAGTGAGATGTACCTGTTCTGCCTTTGATAAACTGCACACTGAGGTTTGGCCCACTGTAGGTGGACACCACAATTTTGTATAGTCTTCCAGGAGTTAGTGAAGAGAGCAGGTATCTGTTGGTACTGCTGGTTAGTGTGATCGGAGGAAACACCTTCATGTCGTTAAAGAGCAGCTGAACCTCATAGTGATCCACATCTCCTGGAGCAGAAACCCACGTCACCAGCAGATCTTCTGTGCCACTGTCAGCCAGAGTCAGGTTCTGCACTCCTGCTGGCACTGGCAGACAACAGGATAATAGTAAAATACAGTACAGACAAAGCCATGCAAGCTAAAACTAAACATATTATTCTAAACTACAGAGCAAAATAACTAGACCAAAATACAGAATTACAGTAAAGGAAAAATGACATGGTTTAGTGTACTGTAAAACGGTGATAAACTAAAATATTAAGCAACAGGATTACAGTTAACCAACCTACAGGGTTGCATAATTACAGAAACGACACCACAGAGCTACAGAACTGTGGTAAGCGACACTACAGTGCTAAAGTACAACTAAATGCTACACTAAAGAATTAGCCTACAGAATAACAGTTACAGTTGCAGAACTACATAAACTTTACCACAGAGCTACAGTACAACTGAATGTTACACTACAGAATTACAGTTTTCCAACCTTTAGAGTTAAATAACTACAGGAACTAAACCACAGAGCTGCAGAACAGTGATAAACTACAACGCTACAGGGCAACTGAATGCTACACTACAGAACTACAGGATCTATAACCACAAAGCTACTGAACTGTGGTAAATTACACGTAACTAACCTACAGAGGGGACTATGGTAAACTAAAACTAAAAGCATCTGTAATCTCATCCACAGACCTACAAAACAGGATGAACTATAGGAAACAGAAATCATGGGGCCACAAAACAAAACGAAATATAGTGCAACCGAAAAACACAAAACTATCAAGCCATAGAAGTGCAGCAAACCAAATCGGCAAGCTACAAAAACATAGCACCTACAGAACTACTGCAAAATGAACTACAGATCTGTCAAAGTACAGCAGCCCTGGCGTACACACATGTCCTTCCGTGAGTTGAGATGCTGGACTCATATTTCCCGCTCCATGTGCTGACCATCACAGTGTAGAGTCGCCCAGGCACCAGTCCACTGAACACACACTCATTCTGAGTCTTGGGCACCGTCTTGTTCTGCTGGAAGATGTTGTTGTGCTTGATGGAGACATGATAGTAGTCAAAGTCTCCAGCCGCATGCCGCCAGTACACCTTTAGACGGTCGTCACGAGCCATGTGTGTGGCTGTAGGGTTCAGCGCTGTGGCAGGTTCTGGAGCAGAGAAGCACAGAATCAGACGTTCACTGTACAGATAGAGGCTTTCAACAACACCGCTGCTGAGTGCCCTTACGTGTGCGCTCCTGGACCATGGTGTGATTCTCATACTCTCCGCTGCGGGTGCTGATGGAGATGTTGTAGAGGCGTCCAGACACCAGAGACTTAAAGACACATTCGGTAGTGAGCCTGGACACAGTGAGGGTGTGAAGGGTTTTCTCATGGTCTCTCAGAGTGACCGAGTAGCTGTCCACGTCTCCCTCCGCTGCTCTCCAGGACACGCTCAGGAAGTCCATTCGGCCATTGTTGCTCACCGTAACGTCTTTCACTGCAGCTGGAACTGATCAACATACCACACAGACAAAGCAGGGTCCATCAAGGAGTTGAGACTGGACATATGGATCCACAGTTGCGCATGTCTGATGTTTAACCCATAACAAACACTGACATTTCATTCACTGCTAAAACAATAAATGTTCCAAATGATTTTACAGGAGAATGTCAGGACAGCAGTTCATGAATAACATTATGAAAAACATGTAATGTTCAGGTCTAAATTTATGATGAGCGACTCTGCTTGTTACTATGTTAACAATAAAAAAAAAAAAATGAGTTAAAGCATGATTGTTCACTCAAAAAGAACAACTTCCTCCCTCCCTCCACAACAACACTCCCTGCAGGAAGTCGCACAAATGACCTTGACATATTCAAGGCTTCCTGAAAATTCCAGGAGCATTCCTGCAGCTCCAGATAAGAGTGTGTGAAGTTTAGTGTACCTGTGTCATCCTTCATTAAAATCTGAAGAAACCATTTAGATTAAACAGGTTACAGAGGCACCGCTGAATGGGGACTATAATAATACACTTATAAACTATGTGTTAATGTGCATGTACTCAACCATTAATTATATAAGGTAATGTTGCCATTAATGTCTGAAAGCTGAACACACTCTAATATTTGTGTTTGGGAACGGTGTTGGAAACTTAAACACTGATTTCTAGTTGTATCCTCTTTTGGAAGCACAAACAAAACATGGTGCCCCCAGCAACACTACAGTGAGAATAATAGCTCTGCCTTCTTTGAGTAGACATCTGGGTGGTGTATGAAGATAAACCCACTCTGTGACTTAGAAAAGTGTGGTGTGTGTTAAAACGAGCTGTTCTAGGGGTGTGTGGACAAGTCATATCTCTTATGAAGAATATCTCTTTGATTTTGAGACTTTAATCTTTGCAACTTTAGGGCCTTTATCTATGCACAGCTTGTAACACTCCAAAAGAAAAAAGGAAAACTTGAAATTGTCTGGACACGTTAGGTGCACTTTTTCTGTTTGGAATGTTCTGTGTGAACACACACTACTCTATTAATACACTTTATACAAACAAAATTTCAAAATTTTAAGTGTGTTACCTGTGCGCCCATCAGCCACTGTCTGGCGTGAGAGATCGCCCCGGTGCACTGTGGTCAGCACTGTCCTGTACAAAGCGCCAGACCTCAGGCCCTTGAAGTGGTAGGAGGTGATGTTGGGCGGGATGCTCTCGTTCTTCATGACCACGCTGTCGTGGATGAGGAGTAGGCGGTACAGATCCAGCGCACCGGCCGCCCCATCCCAACGCACCTGCAGAGCATCTGTACTGCCTTGATTACTGACCCGCAGCTGGGTGACCTGTGCAGGGACTGACCACACACACAGCATTACTCAGTAAAATCAAGTGAACGGATACTCCAGTCATCCCCTTGGACATCTGCATGACCAACCTGTTCTTCCTGTAACGCGGGCCGAACTGCTCAGATCTCCACTGTTGGTCATCACGGTGATCGTGTAGGCGTGTCCAGGCAGCAGCTTGTTAAAAGTGCACTCCTGCACATCACGGGCTAATGTCTGTGTGTCCAGAGTGGCGTCTCCGTCCTCCAGCAAGACGGTGTAATTGTCCGACTCGCCGATGGGACGGCTCCACAAAGCTCTCAGTGAGGTCTCTGTGCTGTGACGGACACTCAGCCTCTGAACGGACCGGGGCGCTGATGGACAGTGCAGAAAAAACTGATCAGTGTACTCTTGTCCCTGGTCCTGCTGCTGCAGAGTCCAGCTCTGGCCCTACTCAAACCCACAGCTAAACCAGCAGTTGTGCTGAGACAGGGGGGAACTCAGCTTAGCCGGACAGCAGCCTCATTTTAATTTAACATGTATACAAAGTGCACTGTTTAAAAACTCTGCTTAAGAATCATGAAAGTGTGCTCTCTTTACCGTAAGTTAACTTAATAAAAGGATACTTAAGTTACACAAAAAAAGCACTGGCTCTTTCAAGATTTCCAATGGCAGTTAATACTGTTGTTTTTTTGTTTGTTTTTTGTAGTCCAAAACCAGTGAAGCGCATCCATCCATAATGAAAAGTGCTTCACACACCTCTGGGGATGAATATATATAGAATATATAGAAAAATATCTCTGTTTCAAAAAACAGGGTATATTAGTAAATCAAGGGCTAATTAAAAATTTTTTGGTGAACAATCCCTTTTACTGGCCTTTCATTATTAGTGTTATATATCTGCAAGTACAGTTGTTCCACAGGAGCGAGCACGGTGCGTTTTTTCAGTGCTGGTTTGTAAAGTTTGACAGCAGAGGTAGATTTGATCAGTAACACACCTACTCTCCCGTGGCAGTTGGCGCTGGAGCTTAGATCTCCGCTCTCCACGCTCACAGCAGCTCTGTACAGACGGCCTGGAACCAGGGTCCAGCTTGTGAAGCTGGTCTCCACCAGACTCCGGTCCACCGTCCGGTTCATCAGCACCGACGAGCCGTTGAACAGCAGGACACGGTAGAAATCCCAGTCACCAGCAGGAGGAGACCAGGACAAGCGTAGGCTCTTCTCATTGAGGGCCTCCAGCTGGAGGTGGGTTGCCTGTCCTGGAGCTGAAACAACAAGAACTCATCTCAGGTTTTTCCTATCGATCGGTGGACAAGGCTCTGAATCACATTACCCACGTGTCATATTGTATATGTATTTTATAATTGGCACAACTGAGTTATCTAACTGAAGCCTATTGTTTATGATCTATTAAATGTATCTATTAAAAAGAGAAGTAATAATGGTCTTACACTTCATGTAATAGCTTTTAAGGTACCATTAAGGGCTTACTAAGGTACAAAGGTGTGTCATAGTTCCTACCTGTTCTCCCTATTGTCCTGGTCTCAGCTGTTAGTTCTCCGCTCTTCGTCTTCACCAACACTTCATAAGCTTTTCCAGGTGTCAAGCCACTAAAAACCCACTGAGCAGAGTTTGGGGGGAGAGTGAGCTCCTGTTCTGAAGGGATGGAGGGAGACAGAGAGAGCTGGTAGAAGTCCACGCCTCCGACAGCAGGAGTCCAGACGGCTTTAAGAGAGTCCTGACTGCCGTAGCTCTGGAGAGTCAGTGATGAGACCGGAGCAGGAGCTGCAGGAGCCACAAACATCTCCTTCAATACACTTAATATCTCTGGAAGTGTTTATTACAATAGATGCATTTTGTATTTAGTACCTCATTATCTGACTTAGAGGAATAAAAACAGGTTTGGGACGACATATGGGTGAGTAAATTCAGCCCAGTCGCACGTTTTTTTTTTCGTGGCACGGACACGATTCTTACTCGACTTTCGTGAGTCCAGCATGAATGGATGCATCCAATGGAATCCTATTGGAGCTACGAAAATATATTCTAAAAATATTAATTTCCCTGACACGAATAAATAGATTTCATGCTAATTTTGTGAAATTCTCATGACCTGCCGTGCGACTGGGTTGAGTAAATTATGACAGAATTAATTCATCATCATCATCTCATAATCCCAGCAGTAGTGTTTCCTGAAGAGTATGTGAAAAGTGTGTGAGTGTGTGTGTGTGGATCATGGGTAATGGGCAGTAAAAGACAGGATATGTGGGCGGGTAGTCTGCTGAAGCAGGAAGGGAGGAGGCAAGCTGAAAATATCCTGGAAATAACGATAAAAAAGCTGCTGGCCTTTGGTGAAGAGTAAAGCCTGCTGCTGGTTAGAGGTGTTTCTGTGGAGCATGATGACTGTACCGGTGTAAAATCAGCTCATGACTCTCTGATTCAAAGCAGGACTTAGCTAACTGTTTAGAACATGATAAAAATGAGTTGTTACTTTGCAAAACTGGACTGATTGTCATTCCCAGATGTACTTTTTAATCTTTTAGACAATACTGCTCTGATTGTTTAACCCAGACAACAACAATGCCCTCGTGTTAAAGTCACATGACCCTGAACTGCTCACCAACACAACAACTTTTTCTATAATACAGTGAACATTGAAGCACCGACGGTCTGGATTTCATGCTGCGGTGCATGTTGGGAACTGCAGTTATTGGCAAATAAACGGCTACAGGATACAGGAAAGGTGGAAACCAGCACCACCCAGTTTCATCAAGGTCCTGGCTCTTGTCTGAACCTGTGCTCCAGCCTTTTTCCCTGTCTAAAACAGACACAGTAACTCAGCAAAGATTTTGCTGCTTCATAGAGATGATTGATGCAATTAAGTGCAGCGAGTCAAGAGGAGATATAAACTCAATAAACTGGTCTGGTTTGGTCATTAGCGCTGAAGTACATGGTACCATCATACCAAAATTTTAAAGATCTCAAAGATCTGCTTAAATGTCTCAGAAGGAAGCCTTTTCCATGGTTTTAGGTCAGTGATAACGGGGTCCGTCCACCCTATTCACTGTAAGACACTGTGTATTATTACTGAGGGATGTGGTGGAAATCTGGGAGAAAATCAGGAAGAAGTTTCTGGTATGAAAAAGAATGTCAAGGCAAGACTGAAGTTTGGAACAGGACATCTGGAACAATGTGTTTTGGACAAATGAATCAAAGGTCAGGTTTTTTGGCCACAGTTGCAAACACTACAGTGGTTGCTGGAATAAAGTGAAGGCATCTGTGAAAAAGCTAAAGGTGTCTCCATGAAGCAATGATTTAGAAGAAAGAGATGAAGGTCTCTTGAGTGGCAGAGTCCAGTTGAAACACCGTGGGACTTTACATGAAACTCCTCCAAATCACACTATTAAAGGAATTCTGCTCAGAGCAATGGACAGAAAATGATCTTTGTCTATATAAGACAACTATAAGAAATGCCTAAATGATTAAAAAAAAAAGATGAATGTTAACTTAAATTAATTAACTGATACTATAATAGACCATAATTGTTTCACTAATTATTATACGAAAAATTTGATTTCTATGTTTAGAGTATTGAGTATTGAAATTGAGATTGAGTTATTCAGATGAGTTAAACATTAGCAATTAGGATTAGTTTTTTGAGCCCAGGGGTTCTCAAACATGTGAGGGTCCCAGAAACCCGTACAGGGAAGAACATTTTTAACAGTGATTAAACATATCCTGTACTTATACTCTTGGATGCCTACAGGACTTCAATTTTTCTGGATTTTTGATTTAAATTTTTTTATTTAAACTTCTTTCCTTTTAATTTTTATGGGTTATGGATGTTTTGCAAATTAACAGCCATTTATTAAATGTTTTACAAAAATGTTTGGGTCAAATGAAATATTTTTTACTTTTAATATTGTATTTTTTTAAGTGTGATTTTTTCCTGGACTCCACTGTAATAGTTCAATTACATTTTAATAACCTTAAAGCCTGTCTAATTAACTGAAATGATAATTTAATACAAATTAATTATTAAAATAGTAACAATGGTAAATGTTTTGGTAACACTACAATAAGGTGTCAATTTTTAAAATTAGTTAATGTATTAACTAACACGAACTAACAATGAATAATGCATTTATTAAGCTATTTATTAATATTTGTCGATGTCAAAGATTACTTAATGAAACTTAATGAACTTAATGAAAAAACAGTTGTTCATTGTTTATTCATGTTAGTTCTAGTGGTGGGCCGTTATAGGCGTTAAAGCATCACGTGATAAAAAAAAAATATCGCCGTTAATCTATTCACAAAGTTGGGTGTCTATACCACGCAAGCTATGGTGACTTTCACCTTGATAGTTTAGCGCGGATGTATAGCCGAATTGCACTGTAGCCCTATTCAGACGGGACATGTTTTCTAAAGTACTGTACCTGTGAGCTTCGATCCTTATCACCTGTCGTCCGTGATCTTCGTATACCGTTTGAAACGCATTTGTATTAGTTGCGCGAAACCGGCGCGCTGACAGACTTTTAAGATGGCAGTACTGACACACAGAAACCCCAAAATAATAGGGCATATTTAATTTATATGAATGTATATGTTCAAGCCCATTCTGCATTAAACAGTATATTCCGTGATTTTTGACTGCGTTTTAAAGAAATCTTAGCGACCAAATTTTTTTTCAGGCAAACCCTCTGGCCATGGGGCTTGAGAAGCCAGCACTTAACATTACCAAAAAGTGTAAATGTAATAATATCTGCTGAATGACTCCATAAGTTGTTCCTATTATTTCATATTGTCTGCACTCTGAAGATGACTTTGAGTGAGGAAAGAAGGAACACACTGTTCAGCGCTGCTGCCAAGACTTCAGTTAAAAACACTTATATACAGCACGTCTACGGCCCTTCACAGACACATCCTCTGGAATCAGTGTGAATGCAGGTGCTTGATCAAATCTGTCAGAACAATGTGTTCCAGCATATCAATGAACAGCAAAAAACATCCATAAATCACTGCAAGCTATTGTGAAAATCAGCACTTTCACAGGACCCTCCTCTGGTTCATGACACTTCTGTACACGGAAGCCATGGAGGAATGTAAGAGGACTTACCGGTTTGAATTGTAATGTTGAAGCGTGCAGCATCTGTCTCAGAAACGATTCCAAACAAATAGTTAGTGCCGGGAGTCAACCCAATCCTCCGGCATGTGTGATGTCTGGGACGCGTCACGTCTTCAGAACACCTTGTAGAGTCAGAAGCATCAGTAATGACGAAGCTGCAGGATTTGCCAGGAGTTGTGAAATTCAACATGTAATAATCCACACGAATACTAGCTGCGGTCACGTTCACCAGACACCTGACAGCCTCCGTCGTTACAAACTACAAACCGGAAACACACAACAGAAAGTTAAAGTGGAACAGATAGTGACCAGTACAGTAAAGATTAACTAACACACTGGACAAATATTTGGTAAACCCCCAGTTTTTGTCATAAAAGGCCTAATTTCTTAATTGAGACTGCGTTGTTTCTTACAGTTACAAGAAAACCGAAAATCGAAAACATGGACAAAGTAACCATCCAATCAGATTAGATTTGCAATTGTTTGTGCTCAATATTTGGGAGCAAAGTAGACATCAGAATCATTTGTATCTTGTCCTTACTGATCTCCCAGAGTACCTACCTGAACTTACCTGAAATGTTGCAACACCTATACTGACTTTTCATCTAGTGAACACACCACCACTGCTGTTGTATTTGCATGAATTCTCCGAGACTCAGATTCTTGACAGTATCTAGCAAGAAGTAAGCAGGAACACTAGAGCAAGGCATGTCTCAGAGAGAAGATGAAGCTGACCTTTGTCGTGGTGGCCGTGGTTGGAGTGGCAGTGGATGGTGGAGCTGAGGTCCCTGTGCTCAAAGCAGCAGTGCTGGGGATGGTTTCTACAGTAGTAGCTGGAGCCACAGTAGTTCTGTAAGCAGCTGATGTAAACGCATCTGTAGATGTGTACAGGGCTGCAGGGCTGGTGGTTGCATGCTCTCTAGTTCTAGCAGAGCTGGTGGCTGTACTGGGAGTAGCTCTAGTATCTGTTGTGACAAGATCTTCGGTTATGGCTCGGGTCGTTCTTGTTTTCAATGGCAACATGGTCTGAACATCTTTGAGGACTTTTAAGCTTCTGGTGGTGGCATTTGTCCATGCCCCGTCTGTGTGTGACACTGGGAAACTGCTGGTTGAGCTCTCGGTCAGTGTAGGATCTGCATCAGTGCTCTGAGCTTCAGACGATCCCGTGTGAAAGTCAGAAGAACCCGAAGGCTCAGCGTCTGTTGTGAAGAGAGTTAACTCTGTCTGAGAAGTCTGCTCCATCACATTTGAGGCGGACTCTGTCACGTCAGCTCTATTCTGGGTGAATTTCTGAGGTGCTCGAGGAGTTCTGGTGACCATCAGAGCAGTGGGGGACTCATCTGTAGCATCGCTCATCTCGTAGGGTGATTCCATCTCGAGCACTTGAGTTTTGCTCTCCTGAAAATCTGTTTTGGCAGTGAATGTGGTCAAATCAGCTTGACCGGTGGTAGCGGTGCGTTTGGTTCTGCTCCTGATTGTGTTACTGTGGTGGGTCACCGATCTGCTCTGAGTAATGACAGGGAATGTAAGAGTGGTCATTTCCACTGTGGAGTTCATTGTTGAAACTGTGGACAAGCCTGTTGAAAAAAGAATGATGTTAGCTTTACGCAGCATGATCAAGCAAGTATCACTGTTTCTTTCTTAGACCAACAAACTGGATGCTAAGCAGTCAGGTTTCTGGAGTGGCCATTCAACTAAGACTGCTCTATTTTGAGCTGATTCCAAATCATCAGTTCTTATTCTGCTGGATCTATCTGTTGCTTTTGTCACTGTCCATCATAAGATCTCACTGGTAGGACTTTCAGGGTGGCCTAGGGAGGATGAATATTAAAAACACATCAACTAATCACTGGGGTGCCTCAGGGATCGGTTCTTGGACCCCTTCTCTTCTCCACAAACACTACATCACTAGGTCCAATCATACAGGCACATAAGGCTTCTCCTAACACAGCTCTATCACTCTATTACATGCTCTATTTCAACCAGATGAACCAATGGTAGCTACATGAATCTCAGGCTGCCTGGCAGACATATCAGCATGAATAAAAAAAAAGGATCAACACCACAATCACTTTCCAGATCTTTTTCGTTTATCATCCCTGACTGGTGGAATGATCTTCCCACCCCATCCAGAATGCTGATTCCCTGACCATTTTTAAGTGACGGCTTGAAAACTAATTTCTTTCACCAGTACACCAGTACTCTAAACAGTACTCTAAAAAAATGCCTTAAATGTACTTTCTGTTTATTTGCCTCTTTATAGTAAATCAGTCATTATTCGCTATTTATAAGTCACTGGGTTTGGTTCAGTGGTATTTTGCTCGCAATTATGCATAATTAATTGTTATTATATTGGCAAGTACATTTTATGGTAGTATATTGTTACCAATAAATATAGCTTTTACTAATTTACAGGTACTGAGAAAATTGTAATTTAAATTACAGTTACTTTTATACGATTTATGTTAACATTTGTTTACACGTTCTTTCATAATTTGTATTGCCTGCACTAAAATATGAGACATCAATGTTTCAGGTGTTTAGGATACAGAATAGAACCCATGCTTTTTTCCTATTTTAGTTTATGTATATGATTTATTTTTTAAGAGTAACGTTTTTTTTTCCCCCCGAGGCATTGTTAGATGCCATTAAAAACCAATGGTTTCAATGCTTTAATAAAAAATATCTAAATAGTTACTCTATTTATTAGATTTTAAATAGGGCAACTTATAATCTGTCACCTATTCCCTTTCCAAAGTAACCTTCCCAGCACTGGTAGTGTAATATAACTGTATTTTATGATAGTGTAGCATGTCAGCAGCAATAGAATAATCTCAAATGTTAATTGTGAGACAGAGTGAGTGTTTCTGTGATGCGAGACTGACCTGTGGACGGACAGAGAGACGAGGACACCCGTCTCCCCTCAGAGTCCAGAGTCACCATGGACCAGTTTGAATACCGCTGCCCTAAGCGGACCACAACCCGCTCGCCCTGTTTCTTCAGGAACATGGGTGTCTCTGCCAGTCCAAAGACCCCTCGGGTCTCGTAGCAGCTCCAGGCTGGGGCTGTGTGGCAGTCGCTGAGCTTGACCAGGCGAGCGTGACGCGGGACGCCACTGCTCGGATCGGCCCACAGACATCTAGACATCAGCGTGTGATTGAGCTTCCTGCCGCTGGCCCAGACCCACTGCTGGGACGGGCTTGTCTCATTACACCTCCTCAGGACCACCACACTCCTGTCTGAGCTCAGGCACAAGCCTTTGTTACTGTGAGCCACCAGAAAACCACCTATAGTAGAAAGAAATGCTTGTTTAGTCATCTGATAATGGCACACAGATCAGAGACTGCAGTCGAGATCTCAGAAGAAGAGCACTGACATGTTTTTTTATGGACTTGTGCAGATAGTTTGTTAGTAATGTTATACATGAAGTCAAATCAAAATTAATTCAGACACCTTCAGCATTTCTCACATTTTCACAGATTATAGTTTAGAACATGGTAATAAAATAAGAGAAGAATGACACAGTCACCTTTAGTAACAACAACCGTGTCAGAACAAATTTCTTGATAACTTTACTAGAAAGGTAGGCAATGAATTGGGTTGAATAGCTGTCCGCTGTTAAATTTAGATAAAACCAATTACCAAGCAATGATTCATTTTGTTCAGACTGTGGTGGAAAAACATTGCATTAGCATTTGAAGGAAAAACATTTAAGCAAAACATGCTGAATCATTTTTGCTCCCAAATGTTAGTCCACTGTATGAAGGATTTTTGGATATTCTGGATCAGAGTTTAATTTACTTTGCTACCCTCACTTAGATAAATGAACTATAGTGTCCTGCGCTTACCAGTAAAAAATATTTTTGAAAATGTATAGTTGGTGTCTGCTTTGGTTTGACTGTGCTTACTACTATAATGACAATAAATGATGTATAATTACATTCAAGTAACAGTAATACAAACCGTAATCCTGAAACTAACCACATAGTAAATACATGTGATTAATTCATATTACTCAGTACTGAAATGTATAATTACACTGTAACAAGGACACCCATAGTTTCTTCGTTTGAAAGCAAGACTTTATGATAAAGAAATTCAGAGTAGAGAGAGACTTTAATTGAATCCTACGCATGATAATTTCCCACATCATTACAGGACCTAAGCTGGAGTCATTGTTTCTGGGTTTTTCGGCACATTTACACACCAGAAATAGAAGATAAATGAGTGGAAATCAATCAGATCTGTTTTTGAGGGTTCAGCTGAAGTCAGAAAGTCTTTAGTTAGACACATGGTCTCATCTCGACACAAAATACCTCTTTGACATTTAGAGAAATACAACACGGCAAAATGTTATGATATTTTTTTTTATTAATCTGTGAAATCTGTTTGATAATCACTGTTAAAAAGAAGCTTCTTTGTGTTGGAAGTTAAAGTTTAAAATAACCATTTATAATAGTCACCTTTGTTAACAACGAACACTCGATAGCGAATATGAAAAAATCCAAAATAATTTTAAAAATGCGATTAGCTCTGCCAGTATTTGTAATACGCATAACAACAATTGATTTAAACCTGTTACTAATGATAAATGTACTAAATGGTTATTAACACAGATGATCAGTTGATCAGTTCAGCTAACCGAAACCTGTTGCTCAGTAATAGATTATGTAACTCAGATTGTCCCTAACCAACAATTCAACAAAGACAGCAAAGAAAGTGAAAAATGACAACATTAATACTCACTCAAAGCAGAAAAACACTCCAAGGTTAATAAGATGAGAAGCAGCGTTCCCATGTTTCTGCTTTGTGAGCTTCTCTGAGCTGGAATGAGAGTTTGAGGCTCAGGAGGAAATTCTCTTTCAGGGGAAGGAAAAGTCACTGACCGCCGTTTCCTTCTATTCATTTGTGTGAGGGTAGTGACAGTCCAGCTAAATCACACACAGGCTTTAACTGTCGCTTGAAATAATTGGCATTACTGTGATTTGCATTTGCATTGCATTTTTTGTGTTAACATCTAATCTGCTGAGTGTGTGTGAAACACTATACAAGATTAAAAAAAAATATAGTAAAGAGTACAGTTCAGGGTCAGATTCCCAGATTTCTAGAAGGCCTATAAGGAGATCTTCAGATCCATCACTGAACATCCGTCCACACCACACCTTTTTGTTACACGTGTATTTATTTAGGTCCAACCTTTCAGCCTACACTCTCAGAAATAAAGGTACAACAGCTATCACTGCTACACAGTCTCACGACTAATTCGTATGTATTTGTACGAGGTGGCTAATTCTTACAACCTCACTCATACAATTTTGTACAATTGGGGGTTTAGTTGTAGGTCATTCTTACAAATTTATACGAATTGGCAACTCCTAAAGTACGTGCGATTTAGCAGAAATCGTATGAATGAGGTTGCGCGAATTTGTAGGAATAAGCCACTTTGTAAAATTTGTACAAATTGACGGGTTGAGATCGGGTTGATCACTTGGGGTGGTATCTTTTCAAAGGAACATGTTTGTAAAAGGGTCCGTTTTAGTACTTTAAAGGCACATATTAGCACTTAAAGTGTACATGTTTGAACCTAATACTGTAGGTACAGAGGTGTACTGCCCCAGTGACAGCTCTAATACATTTATTCCTGAGAGTGTGCTAGACTATCCAACATGAACAACAGTATGATAAAAGTAGGCTACTAACATTGAAAAAATATCTTAATTTTGTGCGTACAATGAGCAGCCAATTACAATTAGTTACTAATTGATACAATTAGTATAAATGTGACATCAAGGTTTCTCTGTTGTTAGCATAATATGCTAAAGCTCCTCATCCTCCGCGAGACCGTTTTTACTTATAACTATAGTTCAACTTTGGTTGTGGTAATGAGAATTTAGTCATACAGAGATTTAGGAATAAATACCATTTTATGTTCTGTTGATAAATTTTGTGCTTTATTTCCTGTTTTATTGTAAACAGTCAGCAAGCGACAAAAAGATAGCTTTAGCACAGGCCAGACTGACAAAAGGGAACAGCAGAAAGAAAAGACATCAAAATTAAGAAGTCAGAGAACTCAAGATGCTCGATCCATTTTGGAGAGATCAGATAAAGACACAAACAGAGACACGTGTGCTTGCTCGGTGCATAAAAACACTTGCCTGAGGAAGATGAAGGTGCACCAGATCAGAGACTAATCACCTCCATTAAACAGGTCAGTGTGTGGGTGTCCAAACCTGATGGGTACAGAAGAGGCATTCCTGTTTCTCCTCTCATACATCTGAGCGAAAGTGAACTTCTGATGGAGTGAAAAGAAGCATCTCCCATCTTCCATCTCAAATCACCAGTGAGCCTCTTCTAACACATGAGCTTGACCACCATTACTATGCATTCCTTAGCTAACCAAACCATGGCTTATCCACACCTGAGATAGATACTTTACTCAGAATCGAGGTGATTTGGAGGTGGTACAGTGGCACCCCCACACTGTTGTGTGAGTGAATGTCATGTCATGTCCTTTGTCTTTTCATATTGGTGATGATCAATAGGGTCAACACTTGACCAAACGCATTTTACATTCCATCCATCAAAGATGAGGGTACTATAATTTGATGATACAAAAGTCTTCTGTGTGTGGCCTAAGATCTGGAACAAACATAGCAGAGCTGACTGTATCAAATCACTGGAACACAGTTACTGGCACCGATTTTCTGCGCAAGATACTTTGACAAAACAGGAAAATGGGAATTAACCCCAGAGTGTGAGACCAGAAGAAAGATGTAGTGATTCTCCTGGTGAGTGAGGATCATTCCCTGAACTGAACTGATAGTTTGACTAGATCAAATTGAATTGTGAATCTCCTCGAAACTAATCGTTCCCAATTCATCCAAAAACGTTCTTGAATCCAAATCAAAACCCTGTGAATCGTTTCTGCTTTTTGACCAAAGATTCCCAGCCTAAGAACAGATTCCCAGATGTGATTGGTTGACAGTAATCTTGCTCCAGAACCACGACCCACTGAGCCAAGCGTGTGATGTTTGCGAGGAAGACAGAAGCCGGTTTGAAGTGTGGAGCTTTATTACACCTTGTCTGTGATGGAGGATGCTACACCCAGCTCAGGAGGAAGAGATGGAGTGTGACCTTCTGCCTGCCCCGTCCGACAGCATGTGAAGACACAACAAGACACACTGTGAAGATGAGACCTTACATGACACCAAAACATGTGGCGTCTGGATCTAAGCACGTCTCCAGGTCCCAGGACAGATGCAGTTCAGGGTGTGTTCTAAAGTGGCCAGTTAAATGAAATCAAATAGATTGCCGGTTACATAATTCTATTGTTCAGTGGCTGGGAAACATCTCCTCATGTCATCAAACTCTCACTCGTGTCCATGTACGGCATTTCGTCCTCAGATAGGAAACACTTCCTGCACCGCAATCAGTGATTTCCTGCAACTGAGAGACCTTGAGAGCCACAGCCTGGCCTCTGACGCTCACATAATCACAAATTCAGCTGTGGAATTAATTCCTACAGTGTCTTACACCATGAAATTATTAGATATGGAGTTATTTGCAATAGTATGCACATTCTTGGTATTTAAGTGTTTTTGTTTGATGGTTATGAGCTTTACCTCAAATATATCTGTATATCACAACGTATTTTAGAAGCTATAGAAACTAAATCTAGAAATGATCGTATTATTGTTTTCCTTGAAATATTGTAAATCTTGAAAGAACTAAAATGCCAAGAACGGAGCCTGCAGAAATCATTTGTGAAACAAGACAGCATCCGGAGTCAGGAAAACAGTGCTGTCTGAACGCGGTCCCTTCCTTTATTAATCAGACACCAAAACCCTGAGGATCCATCCACAGAGTCAAAGAGTACCCTGAGAACTGTATATATACACTACCAGTCTCTTCTGCTCACCAAGCCTGCGTTTAGGTGATCCAAAGTGCAGCACAACAGGAATATTGTGAAATATTTGTACTATTTATAATAGCTGCTTTCTATTTAAATGTATTCCTGTGGTCAAAGCTCAGTGTCACGTGATCCTTCAGAAACCATTCTGATATGTTGCTTTGCTGCTCAAGAAATTATTATCATCATCAATATTTAAATCAGCTGAATACATTTTCTTCAAGATATTTATATAAATCCAAAGATCAGCATGTATCTGTTATATAAAGCTCAGTATCATTTTCTTTGTAGAAATTCATGCTTTGATAAAAAGTAACGATAACACAATGTTACAAAAGATTTCTATTTCAGATAGATGCTGTTCTTCTGGGGCCTCATTTATGAAACCATCCTAAAGGTGATCTTGCGATATGCATGTGTTTGATTCATAGAATGAACAGAGAAACAGAAAACACTCTTTCAGATTCACAGAGTATCTTGAAAATAAATGGTTTCAGCTATCTGTCTTGTCAACTCCTAATTAATGTCAAGAACAGCTTACGTTTTTAAAAACCGGCAGTTTTATCCTTATCTAAAAGTTCTTGGAGAAAACAACACCTCTGCAATCAAAGTGAAAGGAAAGAATTTGCCTTTGTGCACCATAACTTCAATACCTTCCATTTGGTAATGGATCTCTGTGTCACATGCTGGGATAGCGGGGTTCAATCCATCACCTCTATTTATTTAGCGCTTTTAACAATACAGATCAAAAGCTCTGAACAGTATCAAATCGGAGAATAGAGTGTCATAGAGTGTCTCCACAATCCCTACTTGATCTTCTTCCTCCTCGTCGTCCCCTGGCAAAGGGTCTGATTCAAAGAGGGGAGGAAGTTCAGGAGAAATCAAGGCTCCCCAGCACTCTGGCCCTCCAGAACCGAGTTTGGACAGCCCTGATTTAACATGAGGGAGTAATTGAGAGAAAAGACCTGTAATTGCTTATTAAAGAAAATCTGAACCCGTCTTGACGCGATGATGATCCTCACTACAAAATACAGCCGAAAGAAAATAGTCCCTTTGACAGAGAGTATTTACCCAAAAGCAGCCGTGTTTGGAGATGTCCCCAAGCGACTCATCCGTGAGTAGTTTATGGCCTCTTTACAAGGATAGCTTCCAGGAGGGTTGTCACAAGATCGAGTTATACAGTGGTATGTATTGTCACTGTAGGGACTGGTTTGTCACCCGACAGACGAGGTGTAGCTGGTGCTTCCAGGATAGTGAGATACCCAACAAGTGTTTGACAGAGGACAGAAAAGACTTCTGTAAAGCCATACAATTAATCCCTATATAGTGAACAGCAGTCAAGATGGCCCACATATGGAAAAGTATATTTATATCCACCTCTTGTGGAGGTCGTTAACCTTAACATACAGCAACCCCCGCTCAGGAGCAGCTTTGTTCTCGGTTTCTCTGATCAAACTGTGAAAAATGCATAGAAACCCGCCTCTAAAGATTGAAATGTTCACTCTCGGTCTATACAAAGGAGAGCCGAGGAAGTTAATTTGGGGAACTTGAAAACTGCCCCAGCAATCACACTTAGTGCCTTCTGCAAAAAATTTGACATTTCCAAACAGCTAGGATTTTTCCCCAACTACATCAGACTTGTCTCCCACATGTTTCAGGTGTCCAGATCAGGACCTTCTCTGTGCTCACGAGTTCTTCGATCACCAGTGGTTTGTGTTCAAGATCCAATTCCTTTTTTTATTTCACCGCAACGTGGAATATATCATCACCATTTCCAAACCTTTATTAGTTGATTGTTACTTCCTTTGAACCCTTTTTACACTTGTTGGTAATACAGTTCTGATTGGTCAAACACCAACTTCTTTACGGTCAAGGTGAAACTCCTGGCTTGTGCTCCGTAAAACAGCTCCAAAACTACATTATATATTTTCAAATGTATTATGCTCAAGCAACATCAGACCCAAAATCACCCATACGATAAACAACGCAACACTGTATTTCTGTACAAAATAATTTAATAGAAACATTGTTCAGTTATAAATTGAAAGCAAAAACAAGTGTAAGATTATCATTCCTGCAAAATACGTTAATCTACATGCGTGTGTGTGTGTGCCTATACACACACACACACACACATACATACACACATGGATTTTTTTTTAATTGGTGAAGAAACAATATTACATGAACAGCTTAATGATGTCTTTCGGTGCAGTCCACGACTACAGACATGGTAAGTGTCGGTGAGGTTTGGCAGTCTGTTTCCATCAATGCACTGACACCGGTGAGCCAAACAATACTTCCGATAACAGCCACTCAATCCACGGGAAGCAGGAAACAAAAAACAAAACCAAAAAAAAAAAAACATGGTTCTGAGCCCTTAAACTCTGGTGTGGAGTTAATGTTGTTCTTCACGACACATGGTTGAGACACCATGAGAAACAAAACAAAAACTGAAGTGTAAACGCTCACAGTCCGTCAACAACTATGACGCGACGTTCAAGAAAAATCAAAATCAAATTAAAAGTGTTAGTGTACAAGCGGAACACGCAAATCAAAAACAACGAGGAAGCAACAGGCATCATCAACAAATTCATACTTACGTACAGGATGATAAAAGAGGCCCACATACTGGATTATGGGGAGCTCATAGTGTCTTCACTGGGTTTCTGCTCGTAATACTGACATGTGGCCTAAGCTAAGACGTGTGTCTGTGGAGCTCGGGACTCTTGTTCTGGGAATGTGCTGCTCGTGTCACTCGCTCTGGCTCGGCTCTAACCCTAGCGGCTCATTTAGACTCACTCCCACCTCTTGGCACTTGTCAATTATTTTTTTCAGTGTGTCAGTTTTACCTCCTTCAGCCGCCTCGAACAGCAAACACTAGAGAGAGAGAGAGAAAAGGAGCGGTCAGAGCAGGGCGTGAGCGGAGACTGACTGCAGTGAATGTGTGAGGAGGTGAAGAGGAGGATTACATCTTTCCAGAGAGCAGCAGACAGAGGCAGATGCTGGAGCGCCTGCTGATAGAGTCGCCGCACCTACAAACGTGCGCATAGAAGCACAAACACACCAGAGCGGGAACACACAGTCAGTTCAGTCGAGCATACACACACACACACACTCAACACAGGTATGCCAACTATACTCTTACATATTCGTGCACTGAGCATACCCTGCAGAAAAAAACAATAAATTCGACAGAATGAAAGCAGAAAAACTTGACAGACATGGGCCACTGTGAAAGGCATGACCTGACCTCTGACCTCTCACTCACCTCTGCTCTTTGCCTTTGCTCCTTCTCAACAGCAATAGCTCTGGCGAGAAATATATCGACAGAGGACGTCAAACACTTCAACCTCACTACTGCTTCCAAATCATTGGACATCACATTCTCCATTGCACTACAAAAATGAAGACGCTTGGGCATGCAGATGTGTGTGAACCCCGGAGGAAGCGCGTCAACCCTACAAACGCAGAGACTATTCTTGAGGATCAGGAAGAGTTTTGAGCGGCTTAGCAACAACACCCAACGGTGACCAGTACACATCCCAGCAGGCACACAACTATACAAGATGTTGATATTTGGTTACATTTCGGTTGCGACGTCAGGTGACAATATTAACAGTGTTAAATTGACGTCCAATACGGACGTCACCTGGCGTTGATATTTAGTTGTTTTTAGGTTGCGTAAGGTTAACCTGATTTTTATTTTCAACCAAAGTGCAACGTCTGTCCGACGTCATATCCAGCATGCCTGGTGGGATATATAGACAATGAGGCGAATGTTCTACGCCGAGAGCTCATTTTTCGGGATCCACAGTCCCAAACGACTAATGCTTAAAGGAATAGTTCTCACTAAACTAGGAATGCACTTAAACCTAAAGCTATTGTGTGAACTTTACACCAAAACACAAGAATTCAAATCATGTGACCCCACGCGGCCTTTCCTGTACATACGGAATATAAAATCTCAATTTGTTAGAAAGCAGCCCATTTTCTAATGAGTATTACACAGAATTAGGGCTGAACATTTTAACTTGACTACGATTAATGAACGATTGAAGCGAGTAAACTCATAATGTTCAAGCGTCCGACTACACGTGATTTATTTGCGCAAGTCACGTCTGGTGTGAACGCAGGGTAACGTAACGGAGCGGGGTCACGTGACTCCACCCACGGTAGAGCCCCAGAAAAATTTTGATCCGATTATTGGTTGTGAATGTCGATTACTTTTCGATTAATCGCCCAGCCCTACACAGAATGTCTTTTCTTCGGCAAAACAGGCTACACAAAAGAGACGGACAGATTAGCTTGATGTGTTTGGAGATCATGAACTTACATTTTCCAGATGGCCAGACAGGCTGGGATGCTACTGCACAACATTCTGCTTTGCAATTTAAAATGTTCAACATTGCCATCCTGCCATTCTTGCTGCAGCAACCTACACAACGACAAATGAGACTAAACTCCAGGACATTAAAGTGCCTTTAGAAGCTCTGACTGTCTCCAGTGCCGCCTACTGAAGAAGCTTAAGAATTACACATTTCCCCATTATAGAGAACATTTGCAGCTTCAGAGAGCCAGGAAAGCACAATAAAAATTAGACACGTGACACATATTGACATGGTACTGAGGAACTAAAACAAACAGATTCTGATACATACTGGGAACAACTGGGGCTTTTCACAAGTTTAAGCTGAGAAAGCATCAGAATACACCCAAGCAAGTCTCATGTTTACCTTATGGCCAGTTCGGTATTTGTTGGCATGATATGCTGAAGTCTTTCCAGGATAAGGGAATGTTGGGATTGAGGAAAACAACCCAAATAGAATATGACGACCTGCAACACACAGCACAAGATACAGACACACTGCACCAACACAGTCCATAAGCAATGAGCAGAACACTTTACATGCTACACTTACCTTGTTGTGGAAGCTGAAGCTGCTCCAGTACTGTGAGGAGCTGAAGGGCAGGGTGAGTCTGCTCGGTACGGTCTCCAGACAGCGGTGCACCAGACTCGTAAACATCTTCAGCTCGCGAACACTCGGCTGCGGCGACAACATCTTACTGCTGGCGAAGGACAGATAGCTGGGGAAGAGAGACCAACCGTTAAAAGAGAATATCATGCATCGGTGGTTTAATCTTCTTATAAGCGCACTAAACACTTACTCCAGCCAGAGAGTGTGAATGAACTCAAGCTTTGTAATGGTTCCCAAAGCTTTCTCAAACGCATCGATGGCCTCTCTCACGCTGCCATAGGTAGTCTGCCAGAAACTGTGTGAGAGAGAGACGGACGGACTGAGAGATACAGACAGAGACACAGATAGAGACACAAAAGGACGCACAGAGACACCAATGGACAAGCAGACAGAGACACAGATGCACAGACAGATAGAGACGAACGGACAGAAAGAGACATGGACAGACAGACAAATGGAAAGACAGAGACAGACAGAGAGAAAGAGAGAGAGATAGAGAGAGAGAAAGAGACGGACAGACTGAGAGATACAGACGGACACAAAAATGGAAAGAAAGAGAGAGACAGAGAGAAAGAGAGAGATAGAGAAAGATACGGATAGACAGACAGAGAGAAAGAGCGATCGAGAGAGAGAAAGAGATGGACAGACTGAGAGATACAGACAGTTGAACAGACAGAGAGAGAAACAAACGGATGCACCGAGACATCAACTAACAAAAAGACAGAGACCCAACAGACGGACAGAAACACAGACGCACCAGTGCAGGAGATGCAGGTCTGGCAGTTGAGCTCTGATCTCTTCCTGAAGATGATCTTTGAGGACTGGAACTCTCAGCAAGTCTTCAGTTGGGACACCAAGAATATGGCTGAAATCATAAACATCCCAGGTATGAGTGCAATACGCTCCGAGCACATGCCATAACAGTAACAGAACTGGATTTTCCACTGTTGTTTACAATATGGTTGCAAGTTCTGAATAGTAATCGTGTATTATATCCACTGGTGACCCCTTAACATCTCGCGGAGGAAACGAGGCAATCTCGGAGGACTGATTGTGAAACTGAAAGCTTATCTGTGGGCTGGAGCTTTCTGCTGGATTCAGCCTGTTCTCCCCTGTCTCCACCGAACCCACCTCTGCGGCTGGCGGCAAGAGTAACTCACGAAATCTGTGTTACTAATCCCTCCTGTAAAGAATCTCCCGTTATTGTTCCCAAATCGTGCAGCCCTAGTTTTGTGGTTATCAAGGATTCCAGGATAAAGGTCAGTGATCTAAGTCCTTTCTCGGATCTGGTTCCTGTCGACTGTACGTTTTATCTAAGCCCAGCTTCTTCCCTTACACTGGAATATCATTGACACTGCTTATATGACCATCACTGCTCTAAATAAACCTGCATTAATAATATTTAGTTCGATGCGGCCTCTTAGGAGAGAAGACTGAAATGATATGAATAGTTTTTCTACACAAAACTACTTTCGTTTTCAGCCATTTCGACAGCCCCAGTGGGAACCGTCTGTTGGTGTAGATGGTGGAGTCAGTGAGATGTTACCGTATCACATCCAGAGACTTCGGCTGATCTGCTGCAGACTCACAGAAGGAGCGCATGTACTTGTCAAAGAGCTCTTCCACATCAGCTTGTTTGGCCTGCGTGACAGAAACAAGCTTGTGAGCGCTGTGCCGTCTGTAACCAGGTCCTCAGACCAAGCGCTTCTCTCACCTGAGCGAGCACGCTCTTGCAGAGCTGGAGGAAGACGCGGGCGCTGCCGGCGCTGTCAGAGTGAGCGCGCCTCCACAGCTCCTCGGCTCGGCCCGTGTTTCCTGAGACGGCGTGCAGCTCGGCAGTGAGCTCCAGTAGGGGGCAGTAAAGAGGACACGCCTCCAGCAGACGCTCACACAAGGCAGACGCTTCCGGACACCTGTAACAGAGCCAGCGGCGCACGTCAGTGAAGCATAGCGCTCGGACCACCTTACCACCACACGGCGGTGCTCTGGTACCTGTCCAGAGTCCTGTACAGCTCCATCAGGTTTGAATGAAGAGGGAAACGGGCTTGGATCTGCTGGCTGCAAGACAAGCGCTCATCCGTGCAGCGACACACAGCATCTACAGGAACACAGATGGGGTTTGACTTTCTGAACTCAGAGCTGTTCACACAAAACAAAGGGAGTCCGCTTGAAGCTATTATGCCCCCCGCAGTCAGAACCAGCTTCCAGAAAAGATCTGATGTGCTACACATATTGAATTAACGTTCTGTCATTAATAACTCACCCTCATGTCGTTCCAAACCCAGAAGACCTTTGTTTATTTTCAGAACACAAATGAAGACATTTTTGATGATATCAGAGAGCTGTCTGACGCTCCACAGACCACAACACAACTGAAGTAAAACAGTCCGTGTGACATCAGCGGATCACCTACAGTTTTGCGACGGTAGGAGAGTAATTTTTCTCCACATATTATGTACACGCGTGTGCTTTCACCGGGATGTAAACGAGGCTGATGACGTCAAATACGTTAAAGCTTGTGTATACTGTGAGTCGATCCTTATGTCACATGGACGGTTATTCCAATGTTTTACTACGTTTTTGGAACGGAGATCATTTCAGTTGTGTTGCCGTCTATGGAGGGTCAGAAAATCCTAATGTGTGTTCTGAAGATGTCTAATTGGTTTGTACCGACACGAGCGGGAACAATTAATGACAAGATTTTAATTTTAGGGTGAACTCACCCTTTTAAACAGTGTGTGATGGAAACTTGAGCTACAAGTACTAGCGAGCTATTGACTCACTAGTGAGAATACTTCACTTGTTTCATGACAGGATCAGTTTTCGAATGATTCAATGGCAGATACACGTATTAACAGTCATTAGTGACGATCAGTGGAGCAGCTGCAGTGGTGTGTGACCTGTGAAGAGGCTGATGAGGGAGTCGGCGTGTGTGTGGAGGTCTCGGGCCGCTCTCCAGGGGATGAGGAAGGGCTCTGTGCTCACGATCCGGGAGGGGCTGGAATTAGCCGGGTCGTACAGACTCGAGGGCAGCCGTCTGAACTCCGTCAGGTGGATGTATGACAGCCAGAGCAGACAGCGGTGCTCCACGCTCAGATGATCCGCCACGCTTGACTTAGAGCCCGGCTGGAGCGCACTCTACACACACACACACCCCATTAACTCAAAACAATCTCATTTAAAAAGGCAAATAATGGGATAAAAGGACAGTTCACCTAACCCTCATGAAACTCACCACAAATTAGGGCTGTCCCTGACTAAGGATTTTTCTGGTCGACCAATAGTCGACCAATAGAATCATTACAATGAGTCTTTAATTGGAGGCTGTAGCCAACTAATCTCGAGTGCACACACAATGCTTGCCAGAAGTGATCATGAATATATCAGTTTAAAAAAACAAACATATGGAGACGGCATTAACGTTTTGTTAATAACACGATGCTTTCTTTGAAATCGGCGACACAGGCTCATCGTCTCTTCGGTACTGATGAATCCATGTCAGCACGACTACAGTGTGTGTGTGTGTGTGTCAGAGAGGCACCTGAAGTGTGTTGAGAGCGTTGTGCTGGCGGCCCGTGAACACAGCAAGCTGGACTCTGAACAGCAGCGCCTCCAGGAGCTGGAAGGAGCGCTCGTCTGGCCCGAGGTCAGGGGTCGCCTCCAGCAGGTGAGAGATCAGGCGAGCGCACACGTAGTCCTTGCCCTCAAAGCCGTTCTCCACGCTCAGGTACTGCAGGACAGACACAGAGCTCAGACGCACGGTGGGTGTGTGTGTGTGTGTGTGTGTGAGAGAGTGTGCGCGTGTACTCACGGTCCACCAGACGTCGTAGAGTGGTGCGTGCTCCACGGCCATCTCACACATCTCCTGCAGCTCGTCTCTGCTGCCCCGGCGTGAGAACAGCCTCAGATAGTGTGTCCACACCTCGCCGTCCTCGCGGTTGTCCTCCAGTGCTCGAGACAGTGTGTTGAGTGCCGCGTCCAAACACTCCGTCACAGAGCTGCAGACACACACAGAGCAATTTTACACTGTGTGGGGGGGGGGGGGGGGGGGGAC
>JAUMHG010000032.1:2559725-2570842 GCA_032359395.1 Enteromius anoplus
ACAGGCAGGTGTGCTGAAGCAGGTTAAAAAAATAAACTCTGCAGGACAGTGGGTCCCCAGGAGCAGGGTTGAAGAACTCTGATCTAGGGGATATACCAATTCATTTTTCATCTGCACATCAGTAGTGTGAACAGAATATTGAGCACTAACATAAGTATAATATGGAGTGAAATCCTTCAGTAGTGGTTATTGGCAGTGTCCCACACTCACGTGTCCCTCTGGTTGAGGTATTTGAAGGCCAGTTTGATCCACAGCTGCACGTGTTTGGGGCGCTCCAGCACGCTAGTCTCCAGGTTACTGATGTCATCTGTCTCGCTGTCGAAGTAGCGCTTATCGTCCTGCGTGACGCAGACGTCCGTCGAGGACCAGCGCTCCTGGAGACGCCGGTCTGCCACAGAAGAGAGAGGGAGCTTACTGTCGGCCCTGACTGACCGTGTAAAGTGCCTAATCCACACCTGCCTGTATCTCATACGTAGATTTCAAAAGGTAGGTAATGATTCATGTTTTTACTCAAACCCCACTTTAAAGCATGATCGCGTGATTCTGATTGGACCTAACCTGGCTTTCGCTTACTGTCCTGGTATACATTGCTTCGATTTTGTCTGACTCTCACCGTGACGGACAGGAACAGCGAAGTCCCCCGTGTCCAGCTCCTCGTCCTCCGGAGCCTGCCTCTTCCCCCGCTGGGCCTCAGGTCTGCGCTTCCTCTGGGCTTTACAGGTGGTAAAGGGAGGAACTGACAGAGAGGAGGGCGGTCAACATTCTTACAACATTCTTACAACATTCAAACATAGACGGACGCGAGCACTCACTGTGTCTCAGCCTCTCGTTGACTTTGCTCACGAGCAGCACGGCCTTCTGGTCCGTACCCATGCGGTCCCTGTTGGGCCCCAGCAGCTTCTTCATGTACTTCTCTGTGAGGGGAGAGTCAGGGCAGGTGACCGAGAGCTCTCCGGAGATCCTCCAGAGCAGTGTGTGAGCGGAGCTTACCTGTGGAGCTGCTGATGTCAGCGCTGCTGCTGGCGTCCGAGCAGCCAATCAGAGGGAGGCTGTAGGACAGGATATCCTCGAACAGCTGGCTCTCGCTGAGAGTGCAGTCCCTCATGTGCTGCCTGAAACACACACACATACCACTTCAGCCAACGATTCAAATCTTTTTTCCCCTCAGAACATCTGACCGATTCCCCATCTTTATCTAGTCAACGTGAAGAGAAAGAGAGAAATGGTCCAGCCCAAGTAAAGCTCAGACATCACGTACCATGTGCAGTCGTCGTCGTTACATGTGCCGGTGAGGTCGAAGCGGCAGAAGCACTTCTTGGGCTCGATGGCGTTGCTGTAGGTGACCGAGCGGAGGGAAAGCTTCTCTTTGGTCCGGTAATATGGGCTGAACCTGAACGGTTGGAACACAGCAGACTGAAAACACTCAAATATCACCGAGTGTCACGCTTTGACAGAAACGGTGTATGACTTTCAAAACATCCTGCGCCACAGGCAGTACTCATATAACGATCATTCAATAACCCAAGTGCATTCTGGACAGACCTGTATGATTTGAAGAGGAGTAGAGGGCTGCAGTAGGGTCCGAACGGTTCTGATTTGGTCTCGGCTCGGCTCTGGGTAGCTGCCAAGGGGTCAAAGTCAGCCTGCAGGACCTACACGAGACACAGAATGAGCGGAGGCGGTGGCGCTGGGATGCCGATGAAGACCATAGAGCCGGAGTACCTTGGCGGGAGCAGCGCTGGGCAGCGGGAGCGTCTCCTCCTGCAGGAGCTCGGGGAGTCCGACACACAGCTGGTACCTCAGCCTCAGGTCCTCAGCGTTCAGCCCCAGCAGCAGCTCCGGAAGCCCTGCTCCGCTGGACGCTCGGGTCTGCTTGAGCGGAGCGCCCGGGGCCGTCTCCAGGTGACTCAGCTTGGGTTTGGTAAAGGAGCCGGACTCTCTGAAGGAGCGGCGGCGGTGGCTGGTGGTCAGTGAGGCGGGGGTCTGCTCATCCTCCTCGGCCTCCGCGTCCTCGCCCAGCGCCAGCTTGTCCTGGGTCAGGTCGTGCAGCGAGGGCTGGGGCTCGGCCTGCCGTAACGCCTGCGCCTCCTTCAGCTTCTGGATCTTCAGGGCGTACTCGGACTCCAGCTGCTGCAGGCGCTGCTTCTGAGCGATGAGCTCCGCGTAATGAGCGTCCGAGCGATCCACGCGCCGAGCTTTAACCGGCTGAGGACCGCAACACCACATTACACTGTTACGCACCAACACAAGGACTCTTTCACTGACACTCGCTCACTCACTAACACACTCATTCACACACACACATACACACACTCGCTCATGCTTATTATTTCATATCTATATGACTTTCAAAAGCAGATTACCTTCGTTTATCAGAATATGAATCTCTCAATGTTTGAACGAAATGCAGTGAAATAATCAATGATGGTTCGATTAATGAAGTCTTACGGAGCGGACGGCGTGGGAAGCGCTGCGTTTGAGCGCCTGAGTCAGGTCTCTCTCCAGCCTCACAGACTGCTGCTGCTTCACACTCACGCGGTGCTGGACTCTCAGAACCTGCGGCACACACAGCAGAGGAACATCAGCACACGGCAGGAGCCGGAGCGTCCACTAGCACCGAGGCGTTCGGCTCACCTGCTCCTGCAGCTTCTTCAGCAGGACTCTGTTGGCACTCACGATCTTCTCGGATGCCAGCAGCTGCTCTTTGAGCCGCATCACCTTCCCCTCGGCTGCTTTCAGAGACTCCTTCTTCTTCACCTCCTGCTGCAGGAGCTGCTTCAGCAGAGCCTCGTCTTTGCCCATCTGCGCTCTGCACAGGAATCACCAAAACAACGTGAGTTCATGGGTAACAAGAACAACTATCCACCAGTGGTCTTTTCTGAGGACGACTGTGGCTTCTGTTCAAGTGTGGAGGCTCACTTGTGCTGATTGAACTTGTCCTGCAGGTCTGCTGCTCTTCCCAGGATGTCCAGCTCAGAGTCCGAGCCTGCAGGGGACGGGATGCCCACCACCAAATCCAGCCGGCCTCTGAACACATCACACCAGCTTCAATCACAGTCCTCCACACACACACACAACTGATAAAAGCATCACACCTGGCCTTGTCGTCTCGGAGCAGCCGATACTCCATTTTCTTGGCATCAGGAAGCGCTTCTGCACTCTTCACTGGGTTGTTCTCCTTCTCTGACACTGAATGCTTGGGTTTGGCTGCCTGAAAGCAAAACATTGTCAAAAAACGTATTCATGTTTTATTAATATTGAGTACATTTACGATGTGTGCTACAATAAATTAAAAACAATTATATCAGCAGAAAGATGAGAGACGTGAGCCAGTCAAAGATTATATCTGTATATTCAAGGTCTACATTCATTGATTATATACTGTAATGTAGTGTTGCCTATCCCGTCCATGTCTATGTCAGCAGGAGTGGGACAGTTTCTTGGTGTGGTGTGTGTCTGACGCACCTCTACGGTCCTGCGAGCTTCTTTGATCATGGACTCCAGCCCCCCGAACACGCTCTGAGCAGGGCTGCAGCTCTCTCCGTCGGAGTCGCTGTCGTCAGACGCGTTCAGACGCACCACCACAGACTTGTGTCGAGGCAGCTGAGGCAGAAAACACACATATTCCCAGTATTTGGTAAGACATGACGGCAAGGATTTCTTTCACATGTTGTGATCCATGTACACATAACTTTGTCTACAGTGGGCGTCTGCAACAAGCCTGTCACGAATGTTACTCACCACGAACGGGGCTCTGGGCGGCAGCGGCCGGGTGAACTTGAGCACTCGAGTGTGAGAGATGACGGTGTTGAGGCTGACGGCCGCCAGGTTACTCCGAGTGTGGGACTGAGCCGTGGCTCTGAGCGCAGGAGACGGGGGCCCGCTGCTGCCGGACGCATCCTGCAGACACAACAAGAGCTCGCAGAGTAAAGCAGCTCTACAGCCGCCGTGTGGGCACGCTCATCAGTTCCCCTTTCACTCCTTAATCACTGACAACCGCATTGACTCCCAAAGAATACAGGAACTCTACACAACCAACTGTTAAGGATGGATTTCAACACGAAATGTGTTATAAATACGTTAATGAAGCCATGTTGGTGTGAACATACCACACCAAACCAAAAACATCTCTCATATCCTCAGCGGGCCTTTTCACTCATTCTGCAGTGATTGACAGGACAGTCGGGCATGTTAGCGGTCGAACTTGCAGTGTGCACGTGGCCAGTGAACACTGAATACTGAGAAGTGATTGGTTGATTGACAGGCAGATGTCACCTGACCCCGGGGGCCTTACCTCTGGCCTGACGGTGGCTCGTTTGTTGGCCAGGGACTTGAGCAGCTCTTCTCTCAGAAGCATCTCCTCCTCCTCCTCCTCGTCAGCGAATGGAGGCTTTGGTGGCTGCTCCACTTCATCGGGGGGCGGCAGCGGAGGCAGAGGGGGAGGAGTCAGCCGCACAAACTCCATCTGCAGCACAGGACAAAGAAAAGAGCAAGAAACACAGCTGAACATCGAGGCATGTCCGGAAGGGATCTGTAGATCAGACCGTGACACGTGGTCTGCAGACATCACACGGGCTGATTTAAACATCTGATTGGCCGGTGCATTGACTCACTCAACCCTCTGCCTGTGATTGGCTATGATTCTCAACACTGGGGAAAGATTTGAAGTTTAAAATGTCTTTTTTTTTACTGCATCTTAAATTACAGGTGGCACTTCCAGTTTGGGGAAGTTATATATATATATATATATATATATATATATATTCCTGTTATATGTTGCTCAGAGGCACAATCTTGAGGGGATTACGTTCTCAGCAAAAACACATAGTGTTTAAAATATAACAAATTTGAACCTTTTTTACTCGACCGTATGCAGGGCGAGTCCCCTGATCGTACCCAGTCTTTGAAAATGCTCATTATTGATTGTGTTAATAGAGCGAACCTCCAGCTGCTTGTGTAAGCCCATAACTTCAGGAATCTCAGCGGGGGTGGGATCTGTCCTGAGGCAGTGTGAGGTCAGGGCTGAACGCACCTGTCTGTGGGGTGTGGACTCCAGAGGAAACACCTGCAGGTCGAGGGGCATCGGGGACGTGGCTGCGCACAAACATGAGCACGGTTACAGGCTGAAGGCTTTGGGGTCAGTTTGAGAACGCTTGGCTTGTCTCCAGTACCTGGAGAGCTGGTCTCGCTGTCCGTGTCCATCGCCACCTCGTCGTAGTTGTCGTACTGGTAGAGGTTTCCTGAGGTGTCCAGACTCTGCTTGGCCAGCTTCCTCTGCTCGGCGTCTGAGGACTGTAAGAGAGCAGAGGTCACGTGATCATCCTCAGACCTGTGCTGGGCTGCAGGTCACTGCTCGAGCGGCTCACCTTGCTGCGGGAGCAATGCCTGGAGCCCACCAGCTTCATGAAGCGGTTGTACTGCTCGTCCTGATTGGACAGGTCTCGGATCTTGCGGATCTCGTCCTCCCTCTTCCTGCGCTCCTCCTCCTCTTCCTGCTTGCTCCTCTGCTCCTCCTGCTGTCTCTGCTGCTGCAGCTTCCAGGTGCGCAGCTGCTGCTTCCTCCAGGCCTGCTTGGCTGCAGCGCACACACACAGAGAGGCAGAGTATAATATCTGTGATGATACGCTTGGTTTTAATTGACCAGAAGGTGAAAGATCAAGATTTAAGCGTGATATTTGAATTGAACCGGAATCTCTCAAAACATTTGTGAATTAAGCACTTGTTTCCATCTAATGAGTCAAAGAGAACTAAACGGTCACTTCCTGATAAGCTTGCACTAACCACCGCTAAGAAAACTAGATACGAGCGTGTCTTACTCAGCTGGGCAGGTTTCTTGGCCCGGGCGGCCCTCGCTCTCTCCTGGCCCCTGCACACAGCGCTCACTCTGCCGCTGGCCTTGTTCCTGTCAGCCGGAGACTCGCTTTTGTCCTGAGACACTCGGACGGGTTTGGTGATCTTGTCCCGGCTCTCCTGCAGGACCTGCTGCTCCTTCTGCTGCCACCTCCTGCTGGCCGACTGAAGGGCCAGGAGACGCAGCTGGAGCTCTGACAGGTCATCCTCGTCCTCCTTCTGCACACAAACACCTCAATCTCTCACTGACTCACACACACAAATCACAGAGCAGCGGGTTCAAACTCTGAATTTCCAGCTTAATGTTTTTATTGTCTTGCTTGCAGCCAAAATATCGACACTCCTTCTGGACAAAAGTGGAACAGCCCTACTATGAATAACATCAAGTGTTTGTGTTGTGATTGGTAACTGGCTGTAGTCTGTACCTTGGCGAGGATGATGGGGGTCTGGTCACTCACAGCAGAGATGTTGAGGTCTGGCTCCACCTCCTCGTCGTTCACTGCTGACACACAACACAACGATTGTCATTAAACCTCTGGCTTGACTGAACAGACGCTGATGTCTCTGAATGAACACGTCACAATGTAAAAACTACCCACACAACAATCTCAATTGACTTTAAATGACAAGAAGCGGCCTCTACAGCTACTTGTGTCCTTAAACGCTTGTTATTTGGGGTTGACAGCTTATAAAATCATAGTTAACTTGATAACTGAACACCCCGTCGCACAGCAGCTTTAGACAATGTTCTGTTTTTTTTGATCAGTCAAGAATGACAAGGATGCTGCTTCCAGCAGTTCAAAGTCAATGAGAACATTTGTACTCAAGCCAGGTCTGATGGCCTCTGCAGAGAAATATATCTGTGCTACCGTGCTCCAGGCTGCTGTCCTTCTCTGCCGTCTGTGTCTCCGGGGCGCTTCTGCTGTTCAGGGCATCTCTTTCGGCAGGCGTCGGCAGCTTCTGTCGCAGCGGCCTGAGGTTGAAGGCCTGGAAGGCCCTCTTCTCCTCCTTCACAGCCGAAGCGGGCTCCTCCGGGGCTGGGACTGGGGCCGGCTCCTGCTTCAGGGCCATGCACTCCTCCTTGCGGATGCACTCCAGCTCCAGCTGGATCTGTTTGTACTTCAGCAGCAGGTCCTCGAAGCTCTCGTCCACGCTCTCTGCTTTAGACGCGTTGTTGGACGGCCGCCGCACCTGACATCGCCCGCCGGGCTTTTCTAGGGATCGAGGTTAAGGAAGCTCTAACAACATCAAAACAACAGCACGCAGCCTGCGGTCACGACGTCACATGACTTATATGAACTTGAATGGAATGTGAAAATCTATGAGCTCATTAACATACAAGAGCACATATTTACAGCGCAAGGTGATTAGCTGATCAGAACAGAATCAACTGAATGACGACTTGAACTGATCTGACCTGGATGATGACGTCACTGCCTTTATCTGAAAGTTGAGTGTTTACTACCGTCCTTCTACGTTACTGACACGATCTGTGTCGCGCTGTATAAATAAAGGTGACTAGACTCGGTTGATTCAGGAAGAATTGTTTGTGTGTAAGCCCACAAAAAAACAAAAAAAAAACAAACAAACCAGGAATTCAAAGCAAATACTAGTGTTTTTAGAACCATATTACATGAAAGCACATGCATTAATATGCGATGGTAATTCTATTGTTGCTGCATTATAATACTAAAGCAATATATCCACATTTCATAACGTTTATTTGTTAACATTATTTAACAAGAACTAACAATACTTATACACCATTTATTAATATTAGCATTTACTAATGCATTATTAAAACGTTTGTTAACATTAGTTAATGCACTGTGAGCTAACAATAAAAGACTGTATTTGTATTTTTACAGTTCACTGTGGTTAATACTGTACATGTGATGCTGTTACATTCGTTAAAGTGCTGTACGTACTGTAACGCACACAGTACAATAGACTTCACTAGAGTATTTCCTATAGACCACTGTAATATCTCTTTCGTGTATAGAAATGAGACGCCAGTGTAAACACAGCAGTCAGAAGCATTCACGCTCGAGCTCCGCTCCACACCGCGGGGATTACTATCGCTGAGATAAGGATACGTTTCCAGCCGGGCGAGTCCGTCCTACAGCCGTGATTCTCCGGTAACCGCTCGCTCCAGCCCCGCGTCCAGTCGGGCGCTCCTTGAGCGCGGTATCTGAAGCGGCCCAGCGCGCCGTGGCTGCGCTCCCAGAAGCCGGACCGCGGCGCGGCGTCGAGCTGCCGGGGGCCGCAGGGGAAGGGCGGGTGGAGCGCTCTCAGCGGTCCTGGGCCGCTGCTGTTGAGAGCGGGGCCCGGTAGACGCGCTCTTCTGGGGCGGGCGCGGCGCGGAGGCCGCGCGTTCTGCCGCTGCCGCTGCGGCTCGTCGTCGAAGATTTCCCCGTCCTCCAGCTCGCCCTCCTCTTTAGGAGAGGGGCAGCCCGAGCTCACCTCCATTACTGACATTTACTAACCACTGAACGCGTTCACTCACGATCCATGCCGATAATTAACATCCAACAGCTCGCGTCGCGCACAGACGCGTTTAAACGCTCGACTAAGCAGCTTTTAGCGGAACATCACACTCGTCTCTGCTGCTCCGGCTCCGAGTATCGCGAGACTTCACCACACTCGTATCTGCTGCTCCGGCTCCGAATATCGCGAGATTTCATCACACTCGTCTGTGCGGCTCCGGCTCCGAGTATCGCGAGACTTCACTCACTTCCCGTCTCTCGCGGATGCCTAGGGGGAACTTCTTCATATCACATGCATCACATGTAGCACACCCACTGGCCAGTCGCCAGTACTGCAGTGAAATCTCTGTGACAGAAATAACGAGACGGTCAGAGTTGTGTTGTTGGTGAAAGCTGAGCCGCTCTACTAACTTAATGACTTTATTACAATAATTGAATCACAATGTCTTGTAACTTCATATATCTCCTTACAGTAATAACGTTCCGATTCTTAAAGTCTTTACATGTGATCCAGCAAAATCAATAAACAGTGTTTCCTGCATAACCAACGCCTTGTCTTGGCTCACACCTTTTATACAGTACATCCATAAAACATATTACTGGAAACTAATTTATACTTATTCCACAATAACTGACATAACCATCTCAGATTGTTTATGTATAATTTATCTATAAATGATGCATTTTACCAAAAACAACGTAAATGTATTAATCGACGTATCATTGGTTTTAACTGAGCTAGTACACTGTAATACAAAAATAAACACCTACATTTGATGAGCTTAACCAATATTTTTACCAATACTGTATTCATATAAAACGAAATCGTTAGTAATATCCCTTTTGTAACTTTAATACAAAGAAAAACAATACACAACAGTAATATGGGATTTCAGCATGTTTCAGCATTTTTGTTAACGTTACCTTGAAAGTTCATAGAGGAGGATACAATCTCCGCTATAAATTACCGCTTAAACCGCACTTTATTTCACGTAACTGCTAGAAACACTTTAGTGGCATGTTCTCTTGACAATGTATAAACGTTTTGACAGAATTTACCCACCAATTTGACAGAAATAATGAGACGGTCAAAGTTGGGTTGATGTTTAAATCTGAGCCGCTCTAGTGCTGACAGTGTATGTGATGTTGCTTTCCGTTACCATAGCAACCCTGGACCACGCACCACCACTCAGGATGTTTCATGTGATACAGCAGCATAAAGGAAATCATCAATAAGGATGAACAGATATTACATGAATAAACACCTATTGTAAGGAATAAATATACAGATATATATATATATATATATATATATATATATATATAACGTTTATATACACATGTGACCAAACGTTTAAGGTGTCACACATACGTTCGTATAGATACAAAACCCACACAACATCTGTTTAAATCAAACATTTAATGTTTTTTTATTAAACTTTTTCCAAAACAACAATAACAAAAAACTTTTGCAAACATGTATTACTTTACCTAAGTCAGTGTTGTTGTAATTAATTAAAATAACTCCTAAACTAGTTGTAGTTATATAAAAGAACATATATATGTAAAATATAATACAAAACATAAAAATATTAAATATATGAAAATATTAAAAATAAATGCCATCGTTTTTAAATAATACTGAAACATCTGTTTTAGATGGATACAGATGTAGCTGCCGTTCTCTTGACGGACAGGAGCGGCGCTGTGAGGCTCTTCTGGCACAGCGACGTCACATCCGCCCCTCTTGTTGACACCAGAGCGTTTCCGGTCGTGTAATGCACTTTCATGTTTTCATGAAATACTAGATCAATATCGTGTTTAATATGCACTTATAAGCGATATTACTCGAAGAAGCCTCTAAACAAGCTCCGCGTGCAGTGGGCCGCAGATGACATGATTGGCGTGTGTGTGAGTCATAAACAGGTCAGATATCTATGAAGTATTGATCAGTGACGATGATGAAGAGAGGGACGCGACACCCGCGGAGAGGAAGAGCGAGCAAAAGAGCCAAGAGCGACGAGCACACGGCGGACACACGTGACGACCCCGGTGAGGAGAGGAGGATGTTAATGGTGGTGAGGGTGATGGTGATGATGTTGATGAAGGCTCTCTCTCCTCCGCTGGATGATGATGATGATGAAGGCTGAGCTAGAGAAGCTCCTGTAGAGCAGCAGATGTTGAGGCCGTGGGTCTGATGTATTGACTGATAGGTTTGGTGAACATATCAGAGCTCAAGAAGAACTGTGAGAAATGATGGAGAGAATCAGTGAGCAGGGGTTTCTTCAGAGCGCACACACACACACACACACACACACACACACGAGGTTCACTCATAGTAAGTACAGACCCACAAACTGATTCTTGTCGTAAAAGGGCTCATTCCCGCCTCGTTTCCTTGCTCTCAGATCCAGCAGGAGTTTATTTTAAAGAACGATGCAAACCGAACAGATTCTGGAGCTCTACATTTGGTTTCAAACAAGTGCTCTGTTGTCTTAAAGTCCTTAAATATTGAACATTTTAGAAGGAATGTATAAAAAAAGTGTTTTTTTTCTAATGTTCTCCAAACAATATAACTTTAAAAATACATACGCAATACACTCTGTGCAGAAAAGACAATCTTATTTGAAAATGTACTTTCCTGGGAAGTTGTTTGGAATCTTGTTAGGTTTATGATGCATAGCACATGGTTGCTACAAAAAAGCTCTCTGGCTTGCTTAGTTGGGGACACCTGATTTCCAGGGATTACCGTCGTCTTGACTACAGAGACCGTCTCTGCAT
>JAUMHG010000032.1:2581101-2598688 GCA_032359395.1 Enteromius anoplus
GTGTGTGTGTGTGTGTAGACTCACTGTGATCTCCAGCAGCAGTTCAGAGGTGTTCTGGTGTGTGTGTGTGTGTGTGTAGACTCACTGTGATCTCCAGCAGCAGTTCGGAGGTGTTCTGGTGTCTCAGCAGCAGACTCACGCTGGACTCCTGCAGGTGTTTCTCTGGCTCTTCTTCTTCTCGGGCTCTCTTAATGGCTCTGCGCGCTAAACAAACACAACGGTCTCTGAGCTCTAAAAACACGGAGGAGTAATCAGAGAGATGCTAACTTTACAGGAATGAGCCGGTCAGTCTTACCCAGCAGCGCTGCGACAGAGGCGGAGCGAGCCGACACTTCTGCGTCCGAGGTCGCGCTCAACATGCTGCGATAATTAAACTCAATCAAGAGTGAAACTATAAAAACACGCTTACAGTAACGTCGCGTGCATGGTCTTCATCTGCCATAAACCCGCGCGCTTCATGAAGCAGTTGTCACTGGTCGCGAGAAACCGACAGCAACCTATCACCAGCAACAGGCTTTCACTGCGAGTGTTTTCATTGGTTCGGAGTGAACGGGCAGCGGCCAATCGTTATGGGCGCCGCTGTTGTCAGCCAATCAAAGGGACCACAGAGCGATCGTCAAACCAATCACAGAATGCAATAGTGACGAGCCTCTGTGCCACGCCCCCAAATATACGTGAAGCGGAGATCCACTCATGTTATTTACAATAATCATCTACCTGTTTGTGTTAATATCAGCATAGTTTTTTTTTTCATAAGGGTGAATCAGTGACAAAGATTTAAGTAAAGAGGATTAAAAATCTCGTTCATTCATTTAGGTTCAAACACAGTTGTGATTAAACACTTATATACATTATTGTTTTAACTTGTATTATCCAATAATATGTTTAGAATCCCCCCCCCCCTGTAATACGCATACTGAAATATGCACTTGTTTATCTAAGATAATATTCTTATTACCATAAACAACTAAAACCAAGTGTTCGTTGACTTTTCTGTTCCTATAAAGTTTGAGGCGGATGTAAGAGTTTTCCTGTTAATCATTAAAATACCTGCTATCACATTAGCACTTATGTGACATTAAGTTTGAGAGCATTTCAAAGGTTTGTGATACATTACAACAAATGCATGCATTAGGAACAAAGAGCATTGGCTTCTTTTTTTCGCCGATGCACTGATAGAGAAATTAATCACTCAAAATAATAAACTAAATGAGCGATCACTTACTCAGCAGGGCCTGTAAACTGAAGAAAGAGCAAAGAGCACTAGAGTCAAGATCAAGCTCATGCAGAGTTTACCCAAAAATCTGTGCTCTGTCACCATTTGCTCCACGTGACATCTTTCCAAACCTTTGTGACTGTCTTTCTTCCGTGGAACAGTTTCAAGCTTCAAACTCCCGTGGTCTAATTTTTACCCTCATAACATTTTGATTGTTCCACAGACAGAAGTAAATCATACGAACATGAGTAAACGACGACAGCAAACTATTCCTCCCATAGAAGATGTTAGTCATGATGAGAGCTGGGTGATCCCAAACACAAAACACCTTGATACTGTCTGCACGAGCTATTATATAAGGACCACCATATTCACACGCACATACATTTTGAAAAGAGAATGTATCTGTAAGAACAAAACAGCGTCAATATTTGTCTCCTTTCCAGTTCAGAATAAAACTGAAGCAGCAAAACCTTTTTAGATCTCTGATAAGATTCATAAACTCTTTGTGAAAAGTACTTTCCAAGAAGGTAAGTGCAGTTCTTGAAGAGAAGCTTCGTTGTGACTGTGTGTTCTCACTGCCTCACCTTCACCTTAAGACTACATTTCATGACAAGCATTGATTCTAGTTTTAACGTTTGCAGTTATTTTTATGGGATTTAAATTCTTCTTCATTTTATCTTTAGAAAAAAAAAATGATTACAATAAATAAAAAGAGATGAAACACGTTCTTAAAGAATAGAAAATATCCCTAACGTCATTCTCAAGCAGACGGATTGTGCTGTCCTTTAAAGAATGTCTGGTCAGTCTGGCTTCTCCTGAGATGAGCTTTGCTCACAGGTAAACACGATGTAACCCTGAAGATAAACCTATCACTAGTTCGCTCAACTGAACTCAGGGTCACTGCTGATGAAAAAAACACCTCTCACGTGCTGACGGAAACTGTTAGAAAGGTCACTGAAAGACACTTTTTTAGACTTGTCAAAAAGCATTTAATCACCATAGTTTCAGCGCACAGTTCAATCACATCAACAATCAACATCTCAGCTGTAAACAAGATACAAACCAACCGTCTGGATTACAAAATAACATAGCGCAAAATTACTTAGAAAAATATCTGATATCTTCGGTAAACACTGTCGTCGTAATACGCATAAGACGGCGTCTGATTTAAAAAACAGGCTGAACTCAAAGCGGCCCGAAGGAGCGAAGGCCTTTGGTAGTAAGACAGGAGCATGGTGGCAGTGTGGTGCGAGGCGAGGGCCGCGGTCAGGGGGCGGTCAGGCACAGGCGGCGCTGGGCGGCGTGGGCCACCACCAGCAGGAGCATCTCCGAGGTGCTGCTCAGGGCCACGATGAAGGGAGCCTGCGAGGCGTAGTCGGCTTCGGCCCGCTGGAAGGACAGCTGCATGACGGCCAGCGCCAAGAGACTGTTTTGCACGCCCACCTCGATGCCCACCGTCTTCCCCTGCGCCAGCGCCAGCCCGGCCAGCCGCGCCAGCCCCAGCCCCGCCAGCAGCCCGAAGACCGGCACCGTCACGCCCGCCAGCACCACCGGGGCCCGCACCTGTGCCAGGATGGATGAGCCCATGCGATAGGCCACGAAGACCCCGCCCACCATGAGTGCCAGGCTGAAGGGCCGGATCAGGGCGAGCAGCACACCAGAGACGGCTGGCAGGCGCAGCTTCACCAGCACGCCCAGTGAGATAGGGATGGCAATGAAGAGCAGCGTGCCCAGGATCTTGACGAAGGGCACGTGGAGCGTGGCGTGGACCCCCAGGAGCCAGCCGTAGAGTGTTGAGGACAGTGGCATGGCAGCGGCCGCCACCACGGTGGAGACCAGGGTCATACTGATGGCCAGGGTGACGTCTCCGCCCAGCAGCAGGCTGTAGAGGTAGCCCCCGCCGCCGCCCGGAGCCGAGCAGGTGATGACCAGCCCCAGTGCCAGCGGCTTGGGCAGCGCCGCCAGCCGGGACAGGCCGAACGCATACAGCGGCATCACAAGGAACTGGCCCAGCACGCCCAGCAGCAGGGGCCCTGGGCTCCGCAGCAGGCCCCGCAGCACCTCCACCTCCACCTTGCAGCCGAAGGCGCACTTGTTGACGAAGATGAGCGGCAGCAGGGCGAACAGCACTGGGTTCTCTGAGAAGTGTGATAGGCCCGAGGAGTCATCCCCGCCCGCCGCCACCCGGATGGAGTACTCTCGGCGCTCCTCGATCAGCAGTGGCTCCGGGCCCCGAGCCAGGTCCAACAGCTGGATGAGCAGAGGGGCCGTGCCCGGCATGCCTGAGCGGATGCTGATGACGTAGCTGCTGGCGGCCCCGCTGTCGCTCACGTTAAGAATGGAGATGACGTCCGGCTCCAGAGAGCTCACCCGGAGCGTCTGTGTGAGGCTCTGGCGGCCCCTGCGGGCCCCAGGGCTGCCGTAGCGGCTGGAGATGACAATCACGCCACGCGTGTTCTGGGGGAACTCAAACTGCTGCGACGAGCCGTCACCGATGCGCAAGTACTCTGCAGGCTTCTGGGGATCTTCTGCTCTGGCGATGAACAGCACACAGCTCAAGACGAGCGCTGTCTTCATGCCGCCGATGTGCTCCTCCTCACGATGATAACAGCATCTCTAAAGCCTCACAAATATAGTCATGTTCGCGGGGATCATCTCATGACGGCACAAGTCGACGCCGCCCACAAATACCCAGCGCGAGCGCTTCACAGACAGTATTTCCGCGTGCGCTGATCAATACTTCTCATCTTCTGTGGCTGTATTTTGCTCTCGTGAGTCCGGTCTGACCAGCTCGGGCGTTTACTACGGGCTACTCCCTGCAGAAAAGCGGCGAGCGCGAGAGCTGAAACCGGGGTTTCAAGGTGGGCGGGGTTTAGGAACGCTGACTGGTCGCGTACGGCGAGTTTACGAAATAATTGTCATATTTCAACTCTAAACTATTGAAAGCGATTCAGTTACAGAAGTTTATTGCCGTCATTAGTCGCGTGAAAATTATTGTTCTGGCCGTAGCTTAAAAACACGGAATCGGAGTTGGTCACGTGCTACCTGTTTCTTTATTCACCGCTGCACGGATGGACCAATCACCGCAGCATCTGATTACAGGTCGAGGCGTTTTATTTGCGCTTTTCAGCCGGTTTGCGTCCGTGTGTCAGCTAACAACCCTTGTAATCGGCGCATGTATCATTTTCAGTGGACAAACGTCTCTAGGGAAGCATAAATGCGCTTCGACGTTTGAATGCGTCCGAATTGAGAAAAGGCCTTTCTGAGCAGCACTGCGCCCCCTGCGGGAATAAACCGTGTGTTTCACGGGAAAATATATCAGAAAGGAACACTGGCCGTCCAATATAACATTCTTCAGAAACGCGGAAACAAACACCCGGAAGCTGGCTGTGAAACCTCGCGCAGTCGCGCTGAGTTCGCTTCAGTCATGTTTATGTTCGACTCTATAGTGTTGTCATAATGTGTTGAGATACTGCAGAATATTACAGAAATACAGAACCGTTGCTGCCCTGATAAATGATGTGTCACTCAAAGACATATGCTAGTCCTCATAGGTTGCAGAGTTGACATAACACTCAACCCATGTTGATATTCACTCGGCCTCATCATTATCATTATGTTGTGTTGACATGTTTGTAAATTTCTATTCCACAAATGATTACGACATGATAATAGTTAACATTATTTTTCATTTAAATATATATATATGAACAATCATAATTTCTAAGATGATGCTTCATGCTGATATTCAGACAGAAAACAGCTAATTTAAACTACTTATATTTCACAATACTAGCAGAGAGATTTCTTTAAACATATAGTATTTATTGTGTGGTAAGAACAAATACAAACATTCAGACAGGAAAGATCAGAAAATGTATTATGTACTTGCATTCAATAAACACACAGGAACGGTAATAAAGCAACTTCAAATATCTAGTTATTTACTGCATGAATAACTAGAAGAGACAGATCCCAAATAAAACCTTCTCAGTCATCTCACGGTGGAGTTGTCCTGGGTGGTAGTGTCAGCTCATACGAATCAGACAGCGAGGATCTATCAGCGCTTCGGATCAGAGATGAGCATCATCATGTCAGATGTTATTTAGATGCCTAAGAATGAGGCACTGGAACATGCCAAATAAGATCTGTGTCAGAATGATTTGATTTATTTACATGATAAATGCACACAAGGAGAAAGAGGTCCAACCCTGCAGCAGGACCCCAAGAAGATTTTCCATTACAATATGGTCTATGTGTGTGTGTGTGTGTGTGTGGGCTGGATTCATGGACTCTTGTAGTCTGACGGAGGCACTGAACTGTAGAAGCACCTACTCACACAAGGTAAGGCAAACCATGCGTGTTCACACACACTACACCATGAGCGCTGCTAACATTAACCTATCAACGGATCCGTCTCCGGCAGCCAAAAAAATAAATATGAAAGTGCCAGTAAAGACGATGAGCGGCTTCCTGATCTTTCCCGTCCAGAAATAAAGAGGAGTAATGATTGTGCTCTTTCCACGGACGCGGTCACGCTTGTTGAGAGACACGGAGAAGTAAAAAGCCGAAGGAGAGACAGTGCATGTTTTCATCGTGAAGTGTGGGAGATAACGTGTGTAAATGGACCGGGTTAGAAAAATCAGCGGCCTGATAAAGTCCTCCACGCAGGAAATGTCTGAGCACCGTCAGTTACGTAAAGCTGCCAACCTGCAACACAACACCAACATCAGTCACAGAGTCAATCCCGTAGACACGCCCAACTTTACAGCAGAAAAAACCACGTTCACAGTCAGGTTCAAACTATTATTGTGGTCATTGTAGCTAACGTTGCCCTTGTGAGAGGGTGACGTTTTTTTTTTAGAACTCATCCTTTTCCAATTCTATAAAGCTTTAGAGTTCTGAGTGTTTGGGCGTACCGTCTGGAAAGCTGGTCCTCCCTCTCCTGCGAGCGCGTGGACGTCTCTCCCAGCGACGAGGCTCCGGCCGGCAGCTGGCTCAGCTGGTCCTCCACCTCCAGGCCGCTCTCCTCTGCGATCTGCAGGATCAGGTCATCCACCTGCTCCTGCGGCGTGCTCAGCGTGGTGGCCGAGCTCATGGAGTCATCCATCACCTGAACACAGTAGCAGCAATCAGACAGCGCTCACTCAGCACAGCACAGCACAGCACTGCTCTGAAGGAGCACGGCACTCACCGAGGTGTGCACGTCCAGGTTCTGCACCTGCGTCTCGAACTTGTCCATCACAGCCGACACCTTCTGCAGGTCCATGGAGTTCAGGGCCTTGTCCAAAGCCTTGGTCACCTGCGTCATGTTCTTGGTCACCTTCGGGAACAAAGAGGGTTAGACTCGGATGACTTCTCAGGGTCATAACAATCAGGTGGCCGTCTCACCCCCTTCATAGTGACTGCCGTCTGGACCTTGGAGGCCACAGCATCCACACGAGACGCCATACGCAGCCAGTTCAGACCCTCGTTCTTCTTACGAATGGCATTCTCTGCGTACACACGCGCACACTCCACGTTCTTCTGCTGGAGCGCCTACACACACACACACCAGTTAAATCAAGGATCTTTTACAGAGCACTAGGACTGAGACAGACTAAATCCAGAAGAACTGTGTCTTAAGATGCTTCAAGAAAGTTACCTGCAAAGCTACAGCAAAGATGCTGTCAAAAATAGACTTTCTTCATTACTTCATTTCAATTAAGTAAACAAAATCCACATTTGGGTTGAGCATCCTTTGGGTTTAAAGCAGCTTATGTGCACGTGAGCAGTTTCTCGGGAGCCTTCTTGAAACGTCTCGGAGATGTTGTTCTCCTGGGTTCAAGCGGGCAAAGTTTTCTTTCCCACTGAGAATCTGGATACTTGAGATAGGTTGTGGGCCCTGAGTCTCACCTGGTTGCCCGTTGAGAGCACTACTAAATAAAGCTGCCTGGCAGCAACTGTCATGTCATGTAATTCCAGACAGAGTGGATGATAATCAGATCAGGTCTGTGTGTGGAGCACAAAAACCTCACAGGATCATTACAATGAATGGCCAAATGTACTAATATTTCCTGTTGACACACTACAGCCAAATGTAAAAACGACTGACGTTTTAATTGCTGTAAACCGTTTAAATCTAGGTTCCGATCATTGCTGTACCAATGATTCATCATTAACAGTCAAACAGGGCTCATGGGACTGCGCTGGCTCCTGTCGCATGACATCACTCCGTACCTTCTTCACTTTGGCCTGCTCGGATTTGGAGTCCTTCTCTGCCTTCTTGGCCAGCCGCTCCAGCTGCTTCGACGTAAACTGGAGAGAAACACAAGAGTCACGGATCAGACCATCACGAGCGCGACCACAGAGAGGAAAAACAGAAACGTATAGTCACCTTCAGCTGGAAGAGTGTGTCTGTGTGAGAGAAACACAGCAGTCATTAATAATTCAGCTCACGTCTTCAGAACTCATAAACATCTTACGTCTTTGTGTAATAACGAGAATAAAGCGAACAAACTAACTTTACACCAGCCTGTCAACAATCAGATTAAGTTTAAATCATAGAGCTGAAGATGACACGGCGTATCTGCTCATGTTTATAAACGCGAACTGATCCATAATGACGTCAAGTAATAACACGGCGTGTTTGAGCGACATCGAGTGAAAGTGTTCCTACCATCCATGTTACTGTCCGCTGCGCTTTTGGGAGCTCTGCTGGGTAAATGTGGTGTTTTTCAGCTCGATTTGTTTGTTTATGTGCCTCCGCTGGAGTTTCTCTCGCTCTCTCTCTCTCTCTTCCGGGTTCTGCCACGCCTGCCGTCACCGTGACGTCACGCGCCGCTTCTTCTTCGTGGGGTTTTAACGGCGCAGTGCATTCTGGAAGCGTCACTCCCGCCATCTTCTGGAGGTAGTAACTTATTCAGTGAGCATTCGGTGCGAGCATATATTATTATGTCCACTCTTGCCACGTTTAGGCGTATTATTTACTAACTTTTCTGTAATCGTTCCAATTATTGTATCAAGCGCGTTCTCGCTGCTTTCTAAGGCAGTCCAGCAGGCGGCGATCGTGTGCGGATCCGGACTCGCGCCTCCATCAGCGGCAGAGAGAGGAAGGCGCTGCGGGAGAAGGGCACAGCGATGGCCGCCTCCATCAGACTCGGGCGGAGGGGCGTCTGCATCGCTCTGAGAGCCATAAAAGCCAACAACCTGACCGTTCAGAACAGACTCATACCGCAGAGCAAGCGTCCGGGGACCGCGGCATGGACCGGAAGCGGCTGCAGACACCTTTTCCTGTCGCCGTCAGTATGCGGTGAGCGTTTCTGTCAGATCAGCGGAAGGACAACACTCAAATGTATTAGTTACAGCACAGTTTACATCACATCAGCAGGTGTATTTGCTCTGTAGCACTGCACTGGTGCCAGTGAATGATCTCCTCTATCCACAACACGCATGATAATAGTTATGATCTTGACATGGCTTTTGTTGATTGCTGGAAAAAGCAGCATATGCTGGTTAGTTATGTTTTGAAACTGGGCTGCTGGTTTCTGCTCGTCTGACCAGATTAAGTGCTGGTCTTGCATCATATCTGGTCTCAGTCCAGTCAGTCAGGTTAACATCAGAGGATTGTGACACTGATCAATATTTGCTTTAATGCAGAAACGTGTCATTGCTCTCTGTGCTGTTATATTAAGAATACTGGATACAATCCTGATTAAATACAATAGAACAGTTTAAATCGTGAAAATGCCATTGGTCATGCTGATCTAGGAATCTCTCACGTTTGTTGATCCTGTGTCTTTAAGCTTTTCAGACGCCAGGCCTCTTCCATACCTTCAACACGTTTGTTGTTAAACTGTGCTGATTGACAGAAAGTCAAGTCTTCTGTAAGAGTGACATAAACACATTCTCTGTCATGTTAGAGTGGTCTCTTTTTGGATGAGTTATATATTCACTTGCTTATTGCCCAGGATTGTGAAAGCAGAAACACTGTACTGACCAATCAGCATCCAGTATCAGAACTGTCTGTTTGTAGGATTGGTATGTTTTATGTCATGGAGTGTCTGAAGTGCTCTGTTGTGTCCAGCAGGGGTCGCTCCGCTCAAGGTGCAGATGCCGGCTCTCTCTCCCACCATGGAGGAGGGAAATATTGTCAAATGGCTAAAGAAGGAAGGTTGGTTATTTCTGTGCTCATCACTTCATCAATTTTGCCCCCTCAGCATCTCGTGATTTGGGGGATTTCGGGTTTCCGAAGCATGATGGGATAGTGTGTGTTAAGGCCCCCGATCCTTGGCGTTGATTAGTTGTGTGTAAATGCCCCTAAATGGCAGAGACTCCAGCTATCCAAATCATGATTTCAGTGATTTTCACACACACCAAATTACTGAAAAATAACAGGTGTACTTCTGCTTTGACGTTTGTGTGTGTGCCCAGGTGATGAGGTGGCCGTCGGTGACGCTCTCTGTGAGATAGAGACGGATAAAGCTGTGGTGATCATGGAGTCCAATGATGATGGAGTCCTTGCTAAAATACTTGTAAGTGTACGTCTGAACGAACCCTGTATAGAAACAAACCAATGTTTTTAGTGCTGTACTCTATGTGCACACTAATACCGATCCCTGCCTAAAGAAACGGAGGTTCTGTCATCCTTTACTTACACTATGACGTGATGTTAGGGCACAGATGAGTGTGCGTGTTAATGCAGCTGACTCAGTAAAGAAGCGTCTGTGTTTGTCTCAGGTGCAGGAGGGCAGTCGGGGTGTGCGCCTGGGGACACTCATAGCACTGATGGTCAGTGAAGGGGAAGACTGGAAACGGGTGGAGGTTCCGGCACCGGAGCCTGCGACTCCACCCACTGCAGCCCTGACTCCTGCGACTCCGCCCACTGCAGGCCTGCCTCCTGCGACTCCGCCCACTGCCCCCACCCCTCCTCCGACACCTTCAGCGCTCAAACAGTGAGTGTTTCTGTCAAACTCTGCTTGCTTGTAAATGTCGTCAAGTACAAAATACCCCCTGGTAACAAAGAGATTCTTATATTGTTCACAACAGAGAAGGTGCTCAACAACATATGGGCCACGTCTGTGAACTCAGCGGGAGATGCAGGGATTGCTTTGAACCGTGTGTGTCTCTGATAATGGTGTGTGTTCTTCTGTGATTGTGGACAGGCTGCGCTTGAGTCCAGCTGCAAGACACATTTTGGACACTCACGGTTTGGATCCTCACCTGGTGAAAGCTACGGGTCCACGCGGCCTCATCACTAAAGAGTGAGTCTCTCACACACACACACACACAGATGGGCAAGTGTCATGTTATCTCACAAATCTCAGGCACGGATCAAGATTTAAGCGCTGTGAACTCTTACATTCGCGGTGTATCTATATGCATATATTCTCTTATACTCTGACCCTGTAAATCTTTTAAAACATGGAGAGGGTTTTTTCACACGCACACAGAGGTTCCCACTGAGCGCTGTCATCACTGACACGTGTTACCATGGCGACGCAGGCTCCTCCTCCTGGGTGTCCATAGAAACAAAGAAACTGACACCTTTTAATACCTCTGAGGATGAGTTCAGCTGAGAGAGGATTATCCAGACATTCTTTTATACTTCAGGGCTGATGTCATCATCATTAAATTTTTTCCTTGAGCCTTCAGTCTAGGCTTCTTGATGCCGCCTTTTTCACAGCTGTGTGGATCGTGCAGATCCGATGAGTTTTTTTTAGTCTCAGATTATAATTTCATCATAGGAAATTTTTAGCTTTCTAACGTTAGACAGGAAAACCTAAGTGACTGCAACCATAATATGGCTGCTTTTTTACTTTAAACTTTTGAATAGGTTTACTTGCCATTAAAGGGGAGGAAGATGGTGAAAACATAAGCACTAGCAGCTTTAGCTCTATTCAAATAATATTCAGAACACCCCAATCTCACACAATTTCAGGTTTTTAATGTAAAATATTGGAGTCATATTGTGGCAATTTAATGAGCACAACAAAAATATATTGATCATTTAACTGAATCTTCTTCCTGCCATGATGCGTGTCTGTGTGTGTTCTTGCTCGTTATTTTTTGGAATAATGCTGCTTTATCGCTTCTTATAATTCTGCGACTTTACTGGGATTTAAAATCAAAATTTCAATGAATCGATACCAGCCTTTTTTGCACACTTATATGTGTGCAGAGATGCTCTGAAGCTGTTGGCTCAGAGAGCCGAGGGTCGTCCTGCTCCTCCAGCGCCGCTCCCGGTCTCTGCTCCAGCTGTCGCCCCGAGCTCCGGACGCCCCTCATTCCCTCCGCTGTCTGTGCCCGGGAAACCTGGAGCACCGGTGAGCCACAGATCCTCTTCACTAATATCCCGCAGAGGCCCAGAGGGTTTACTCTACAGGAGCTACTGTGTTAGTTAAGAAAAGAGAGGAAGTAGCATGTGTTTGTGGAATGACTGCGAGCTGAACACTCCTGCGACGCTGTGTGTTTCAGGGCACATTCACTGAGATCCCGGCCTCGAATGTGAGGAGAGTCATCGCTCAGAGACTGACGCAGTCCAAGAGCACCATTCCTCACGCCTACGCTTCGGTGGACTGTGACCTCGACCCTGTCATGAAGCTCCGCAAGCAGCTGGCAGCAGGTGAACACCTTCCCTTACATCTCACACACGCAGTTATATGGGCTGTCTGTAATCAGTCTGTGTCAAACTGATGTTTTGTGTGTTCAGAGAACGTCAAGGTGTCAGTCAACGACTTCATCATCAAAGCGGCTGCCGTCTCACTCAGAGTAAGTTCATGAACGGCAGCAATGTATCCAAGAATTCTGCAAATTCACAACTCTTGAGTTTGCTGTCATAAAAACATCATGTATATTTTCATTCAGAGTGAAGCAGTTGCTTTTGTAGTAGTGTTCGTAATGATCTTAGTATTGCTGTTACTGTTAGCAGATATTTACATAATTCCTTTGTTAGGCTTGCTTCCATGTTTGTTGCTGTCTGGAGCGTAACTGATGTTGTGTCCTGCAGGAAATGCCGGAGGTGAACGTCATGTGGTCTGGAGACGGCCCACAGCCTCTAGACTCCATCCACATCTCGGTCGCCGTGGCAACGCCCCGGGGCCTCATCACGCCCATCATCAGTGATGCCGCTAACAAAGGGCTGCAGGAGATTGCTGCCACCGCAAAGGTCATTTAACATCACTCACTCATCAGCAGAATGAGTTTCAGTCACACAATAAAACACTGATTATGCGATCATGTGAGGTGAAGTTGATTGTCGTGATTCATCGTTATCTTAGAGCTGCGGTCTGTGCTCACGTGGTTTGTGTGTTTCAGGCTCTGGCGCAGAAGGCACGGGACGGGAAACTCTTGCCTGAGGAGTATCAGGGAGGTTCCTTCAGGTGAACACTCTTCTGTTGTTTGTAGTAAAGGAATAATGTATCTGTGTGTCATGTGATTTCTGATGATGAGCGACGGTCAGACGGAAGAAAGTCTTTACTGTTCTGGTTTAGACATAAAGGTATAAAGGGAAAATGATCCTTGTCTTATAAAAAGGCGAGCACATGGAGGGCTGTGAGGCCCACTAAAGAAAAGCCACTCCACACCATTACTGACCCACTGCCAAACCGCTCATGCTGGAGGATGTTGCAGGCAGCAGAACGTTCTCCACGGCATCTCCAGACTCTGTCACGTCTGTCACATGTGCTCAGTGTGAACCTGCTTTCATCTGTGAAGAGCACAGGGCGCCAGTGGCCGATTTGGCAATCATTGTGTTCTCTGGCAAATGCCTGCACGGTGTTGGGCTGTAAGCACAACCCCCACCTGTAGACGTCAGGCCCTCATACCACCTACATGGAGTCTGTTTCTGACCGTTTGAGCAGACACATGCACATTTGTGGCCCGCTGGAGGTCATTTTGCTGGGCCCTGGCAGTGCTCCCCCTGTTCCTCCTTGCACAAAGGCAGAGGTAGCGATCCTGCCAAGGGGTAATGCCCTACGGCCTCCTCCACGTCTCCTGTTGTACTGGCCTGTCTCCTGGTAGAGTCTCCATGCTTTGGACAGTACGCTGACAGACACAGCACACCTTCTTGCCACAAGTCAAATTGATGTGCAATCCTGGATGTCCTGCCAATTGCCTATAATTTCCTCCTGTTCTCTCTTCTATTTGCACAACAGCATGAAAGATTAATTGTCAGCAGTGTTGCTTACTAAGTGGGCAGTTTGATTCCACAGAAGTGTGACTGACTTGGAGTTACATTGTGTTGTTTAAGTGTTCCCTTTATTTTTTGAGCAGTATATATAAGGCAAAATAAGAAAAATGTACACCACCATTCTGTTCAAAAGTTTTCACCCCCAGCTCTTAATGCATGTTTTTTGCTTCTGAAGCATCAGTGAGTGTTTGAACCTTCTGTAACCGCTGCATATTAATTAGGGCTGTGAATCTTTCCACTCGATTCACGAGTCAGAGGTTTTTGATTCGATTCAAAAATGATTTTTGAAATGATTTGTAATCGATGCATCGATAGAATGAATGAAACGCTACACCCTCAATATTAATCCCTCAGTTGTCCTCTGTGTGAGAAGAGAAAGGGTTAAAGAATAGATTGTGCTTGATGTAATTCATCCCGCCCAATCCTGCTCTTGGGAGTCCAGCTCCACACACTGGCCTGGGGTCTGAAGAGCTTATTCCTTATGTTCAGGTGTGTTTCATTGGGGTTTAAGGACACGGGCAGGAATGGACCCCCTGTATTAGACCTGTTGCTCAGATCATTTGTTTGTGTGTTTTAGTATCTCTAACCTGGGGATGTTCGGCATCAGTGAGTTCAGTGCGGTCATCAATCCTCCTCAAGCCTGCATCTTAGCCGTGGGCAGCGCCAGAGCTGAGCTGAGCTTGGCCCCAGAGGACCCCGACGGCCCCGTTCTCCAGACTCGGCAGCGGATGACCGTGACATTGTCCAGCGATGGACGCCTGGTGGATGATGAACTCGCCTCTCGCTTTCTGGAAACGTTTCGCAAGAACCTAGAGCAGCCTCAGTCCGCGGGTCTGCTGTAGAGAGAGGAAGAAGTGTTGTGGGGCTTCTCATCTACGTGCTATTTATTTGTTGAGATGTACATACACGAGTGACTTTGAAGCACTTTGAAGTTCTAGGTCAATTAATAATACTATTTGCAGCACTTCTGCCATAAAGGGAATAGAACATTCAGTGAGAAGCGTTCAGTGTACTGCGTAAACCTACTGATAAACACAGTATCAAACTGTTGAACCAAGCCATTATGTTAGGACACTATATTTGGGTTTGCCAAATAATCCAATAAACTCATGTCTTCTGTTTTACTGAATCACAGTGTTAATTCTTTACGTGTTTGCTTGTGTCCGTGAGGGAAGGTATATAGCCAGGAAAGTTCCATTATTGTGCACTTGTCATTTATTTCAGCCATGACAACTCTCTGAACAGTAGCGAAATAAATGATAAAACTTGGCTTACTGCAGGGTTTCCGCTGGGTCTTAAAAAGTCTTAAATTTAATTGATCAAATTTTAATCTTAAATTGTAAAAGAAAGTCTAATGACTTCAAGAGGTCTTACATTTGGAGACGGAAAGACCAGAATTGCGTTTTGGCTGGATTAAACTTCAAAAGGCTTTGATTTCATGAAATAAACATGAGCGCTGCACCAGCGTCCGATGAGCTGCTGTCAGAGAATGAATCCGTTATAGTCCAAGTGACATGAGCAAAAATGTAGGCCATATATTCACGTTTTCATAAAGCATGAAACTTGGTACAATTGTACAGATTATGGCCCTGAACATCTTTAGAAATGGAGAAACGACTCCTGGTTGCCATGGCGACATAACCAAATTACGTATTTTGCTTCATATCTCCTGAACCAAAAATGATAACACAGAAAAGGTGATGTCTGCTCCTATACATATACATATATATATTTATTACACGGCTCTCTGGACTGCTTGATTCCGATTGGTCAGTTGAGACATTTACAGGTTCGTTCTTTTCGAATAATAACTGCTCCAAAGTAAAAACGCATTGCCGGCACTACTTGTGTTTAAAATCCCTCCGCGCCAACAAAGATTACCGTTTGGCGCCATCTTGTGACAAACACTGGACAACATAAGGTACAATAAATAACTAAAATACATCCGGTGTTATATATTCATATGTAGATGTTATAAATTGTCTTACGGTTAAATGTTAGTCACGTGGTACTATATCGTTTGGCGGTAGGATGAAAGTGTTAATTTAAAACAAATATGCCAGTAAAATATTTCATATTCATGTTCAGTTTTTTTTTTCTTATGTGGCAAGTAGCCGTGTAATAAGCGGGATAATATACAGGCATCTCTGTTATTTTATGTCGGTCTCTGGAATTGTCAGACAGCTGTCAACAACCTTTTTTCTGGCCATTATCTTGCTTCTCTGTGCTCACACAATGTTATTTAATGCACCCTAATTATCAATATATTCTCAATAAGATGGAATTGTGACAAACATATCGAGGAGGGAATAGCTTAGACTAACAGATTCGATCTTAGACTGTTTCTCCAGGATCCCCCTATGCAAGAGCATGTCAAGCGTCGTACAAATAGACATAAAGAAAACAGAAGGAGACCCTCCAATCTCGTTAGTGTTAAGACTATTCAGCATCAGAATCCTAAACGCCAACAATTATGCAGATTCTAAGTGGCCTTACTGAATATTAGAGCTTTGAATAGCAAAACTTTCTCTGTGAATGATCTGATATCTTGGTTGAGTACAGATGGATCAGTCTCTCACCAAACTATAGTTTTAATTTTGTAAATTGTAATGTGAAAAAAGGAGGGGGCCTTGCTGCAGTCTATCGTAATTCTTTTAATTGTAAACATGTTGCACTTGGCACCTTCCCTTCTTTTGAGCACTTGTATGCTCAGGTAAAAAATTATGCATTTAGTAGCTAATTAATAGACAACCTAAATACTCTAATGCTTTTTTTAACTGAGTTTCTAGAAATGCTTTCTGTATGTATTACTACTTATGACCAGGTTTTATTAACTGGTGATTTTAATTTGCATGTAGACAATGCTTCTGATGATGAGAATGCTATGGATTCTATGCAGCTTTTACACTCTATGAGTTTTACACAACATAACACTGGAACAACATATAATGGAGGACATACATTGGACTTAGTTATCTCAAGAGGACTTAATGTAAACATTAGTTGTCACGTTGACGTAGCAGTTTCAGATCATCAGTGCATTTTTTTTTTTTAAATTGAGACTCCTATTTCTAAATTAGAGTTAGAACCCAATTTCATTAAAAAAAAAAACGCTACATTAATGAAGCAACTCCTGAAAGGTTTAACATTAATAGCTATAACAAAACATTATGCAGTGAGAGACAGAAGTATTTTTCAAGTATGATCAGAAATAACAATAACCCAAGAATTCTCTTTCGCACAATTAATCAGCTTTTAAATTGCTCCCCTGCATTACATGGACCTGTTAATGCATCTCTGTCTAAATGTGAAGAATTTACTACATTTTTTAATACAAAAATCACTGATATTCGATCTAGCATATCCAAGACATTAGGTCCAATTCAGGACCTTTTAGCCCTAAATACACGAAGAACTCGTTTAATAGAATAGTTCCATGAAATATTAAGTTGTTTAGGTTACGCTACACGTGTTCTTGATCCTATTCCTACTTCTTTTTTAAAAGTTTTTTAAAGAAGTTATTGAAAATATATTTTGAATGGTTCTCGATATTGGAAATCTTTTATTAACAACAGGCGTTTTCCCTGAAACACTTAAAACAGCAGTTGTTAAACCCCAACTTAAGAAGCACAACTTGGATAGTTCAATTCTTAGTCACTATAGAACCATTTCCAATCTACCTCTCATGAGCAACATTTTAGAAAAAGCAGTTTTTCAACAGATAAATCACTTCCTTATGGAAAACGATATCTATAAAAGTTTCAATCGGGCTTCAGACAAGGGCACAGCACTGAAACTGCTTTGGTGAAAGTTGTAAATGATCAGAGAATCTCTATGGATATAAGTAATATTTCTATACTTGTCCTCCTTGATTTCAGTGCTGCGTTTGACACAGTTGAACATGATATACTTTTAAATCGTCTTAAGGAATATATTGGTTTAACTGGGACTGTTTTAAATTGGTTTAAGACATATTTAAAGGAAAGGAAATATTTAATCAGCTTAGGGGACCATGTATCAGGAGTACATGATATACATTTTGGTGTCCCACAAGACTCTGTACTTGGCCCTCTGTTGTTCTCTATATATATGTTGCCATTGGGTAAAATTGTTGCAGAGCACTGTAGCGTTTGGTCCAATCGGGCACAAACTATTTGTTAGATTTAACCAGTGTTAACAAACTTTGGTGACACTTTCAT
>JAUMHG010000032.1:2600304-2611111 GCA_032359395.1 Enteromius anoplus
GAGTTAAACTACAGGAGGCAGCGAACGTTGAGAACTTTATATCTGACGCCTGGATCGGCATGTACAAAAACGTTTGGTTCTGGTCGTATGAGAACAAGCCGATCAGCAATGCCAAGTGGGATTCCTCTCAGCCGCACTTGTCCGTCACAGATGAGTCCTGTGGGGCTATATATAGTAACCAACGATGGGGTGACAGATACTGCTCTACAGAAGACAGGTTCTTTTGCCAAACTGGTAAGAAAATATCAATAATTTCACAGATCTCTTTGATTTATAAAACAAAAACACACAATTAATAAAATTCATACTTGCAGAGTTTATACACATAACCAACAGAAGACAGTATATTATATTGTTTTCCAATACAAATAAAGAAACATTCCTAAATCAAGATACATTTACTTCTGAAGCAAAATGACTTGTGTCTCTTACGATATCCGTCTCCATTTTAATAATCAGTCTCTTTTTTAGTTTTTTTTTTAAAGCAAAAGCCTAGTTAAATTTGAGGAAGATACTGATAAAGACCTTATCTTCAATCATTTTGAATAATCTCCATACAAGGATGTTTACATTAAATGCACAGATTTATTCTGACACACAGTGTGAGGTTTAAGGATGAATTTACAACATTTTTTAATTATACACTTATAGTTATTTTTGTATGACATTTTCTAGCATGTTTATTCTTCCAGACAGGGTGGGCAACCTTCAGGAAAAGTTTCTGTACATCAGTAGTGTGAGGCTGAACTGGCATGATGCTAAAATACACTGCAGAACAAATTACAAAGACCTGGCTGCCATTACAGACGACACAGAAAACCTGTTCCTCGCAAACAAGCTTTCTTCACTGGGCCGCAACGATGCCTGGATCGGCCTGTACAGAATCCCGCCACGATGGCAGTGGTCAGATAACAGCAGTGTATCGGGGTCATCTGTGAACTGGGTGTCTGGGCAGCCTGATAACATCAATGAAAACCAGTGTGTGAGAGCTAACACTGACGCACTGATGGCTTTAGACACCTGCTCCACTCCGCTGCCTTTCTACTGCCGCGAGAACAGAAGAATGCAGCGTGTGAGATTCACGGTCCGATCAGACGGACTTCTGGACCAGTCTGCAGTGAAGCAGGCTCTAGAGGAGAAGGTGAGATGATTCTGCCTCTTATTTTATCATCAGTAGAAGGCATTTCTGAACTGGGTTTAAGCTTCTTAGTTTTAGTTCATATTTGTCTACGTCTCTTGCATGTTCATAAACATCATTTAATCAGAAGCAAAATTACTTAAAATGTGAATTTTTGTGTGAAACTAGAAAGAAAAATATGCCCTTTGAAATATATTTTCTGCTTATCTTCTGTCATATAAGTATTTGTTGAGTTTCAGAAATATTTTTATTTATTTGTACTGAAAAACAAGACAAAATACTAACTCATGCATGAATATTTTAGTTTAGCTTCAAATTTACTTAGATTGATCTCATTCACTAATGACCGATGTGATCCGGTGTCTAGATGAAGCAGATCCTCTCAGATCAGGACATGAAAATCAGATCCAGTATAACATGGAGCATCCAACCTGACGGGAACATCTTCCAGCGGCAGAAAACACCAGAAAACATACGAGAGCCATGCAAGCTGTTACATCCACTGACACGCTGAGCTCTGATGCACGTCGTAACTTGTGCATCTTTATGGTACAGGCATTTATACTAAATCACAAATGTTAAACACCTTCTATAATAATCTTGGAAAACAAATATATTATGCATTATTAATTTTTAACCAATACTGAGATTTGCAGTTATATTAACAATTTCTGAAAACCCATCACTCCAAAAAAATTATTGTGCCCCTCAATACTTTTCCTATATTTAGGTTCCTAAATATTTGGTTAAAACCTATTCTTCCAACATTTCCTGTGATTGTGTGAGACATTTGCTGCTGAAGGGAAATATAGTAGTGTAGTAAATGGTCAAACTGTTTGTATCACAAACGCGTGTTTTTAATTGAGATAACACACTAAAATAATACGGTAAGGACACACCAGTTTGAAATATCAAGCAGTAAAACAAGCTCTTTTGGACTGCTAAACATAGATGGGAGTGGAAGAGACTGGAAGCCATGGTGTGCAAATGATCTTACAACTCTCACTATTAACTAACATGCACTTCATAAATCAAAACATTCACAAAATAGGACTTATTTTAAAGTTTAGTGTATTTTGAGTTTTGAGTTGAGTTCTCTAATCTGGAGTTCTCCGCTGACATTACCAGCAGATGTCTTTGAAAGATCAGCGTCTGAACTTTACATTATTTCAAGTAGTGCAGAGTTATTTGATAATGAATAAGAAAAAACATGTTTTCATATTAATAAATCTTCAATTAAACATTAAAGTATGTGATACAAAAACCATACGTTAAGATCATCCCTGGGCTCAGATCACATGTAAAACATGCAGTAAAACACAATTTGACAGGTTTTGTTTGTAACGTCATAAAAACATGCTCAGATTGGAGAAATCAAATTCCCCCAAAAATAGCCCAAACCTTGTCTCTTAGATGTATTTCATCAACAGTTTTACTTTTCAATCAAATTGTTATGCTTATACTACAATACAATACAAAACAATACAATACAAGGAAAATTCTGAATTTATTCTGTCATTTCTTTAGAAATTTATTTTAGAGATTTGGTTTGATTTCCATTATTATTTTTTCTTACCTCAGTCATGGATTATATATCATTTATTCATTTTCAACTCAACAATATACATTTTTTTAATAATTGTATACTTATTTCATGGATTAATTCAAGGATTATTTATTTAAATGATTTTCCTCTGCTGTTTAATCTGATGATTGTGTAGTTTCAGTGGATAGTTGTCTTCATAAGTAAAAGATCAGAGCATGTCTCTATTTTTAAGGATAATAGTGAAGCAGTAATTTACTGTTTGAGATGTAATAACACTTGTTGGATTTGTGCTGTCTGAACGTTATTCAATAAACCTCTGCTCTTCTCTGGGTTTCTTTCTCTACTTTGTGGCTGACGGGACACTGTTAAAACCCTTTTAATAACTGAACTACAGTTGAACTAACTTCAGTCAAGTATTACTGTGAGAGTGAAGCCTAAACCCAAACCCATCTGGCAGGAGAGCAGCTAGTTCAGCTACATCACATATTGGTTTATCTGCTTCATTCAGAGCTGCTCAATAAATCACATTTGACTTTTAATGTAGTGCACTTCATCTGTGGATTTTTGTGCTTTTGAAATTCAATTGAACATGATCAAACAAACGAAAGGCAGTTCTGCACTGTTTGCTCTGCAAACCTTCTTGTAACCAGTCCTTTCCAAGAAAAGAAAGAGTTCTACTCAATTCTACTGTTTCAAAAATGAAGTCCTTGGTTTAAGTCATATAAAGAAGGTTCAGACGTCAAGAGAAAGCCCTGAACCCTCATCCAGTATGACCTTGTGACGCATTAAAACATAATAATAAAACTTCTGATCTTACCTTTTAATATTCCTATCAGTTGGGCTCAAATGATGAAATATTTACATATATTTCTCTTCAATTCAGAACATATAATATCCAAATGGAAAAGTACTGTCTGGACCGTCTCTGAGAAAGGAAATACAGAGACTGGAGCGCTGGGAAGTTTAATCGAACATCACTGGTTTACGTCCACCAATGAGTCCAGTCGGCTTGTCGTGTTCATCCATCATGACTTTAGCTTAATAGGCTTCATCCATCAATGCCAGAAGGTAATGAGAGGCTTTGCATGAATCCTGGGTTATTTTAGATGGATTATGTGATATAATCTCAAGACCAAAAGGACTACTGGTGAAGTGAAGTATATTATGGTGCTGCCACCTGGTGCTCAGAAACATGAAGCACACACGTGACAGTACTGGACCATGCATTCCATATTCACTTCAAAAATACATTCGTTTCATGCTAAGTATAACTGCATTTTCATATTTGCTGTCAGATATTAAGTCTGATATTATTCAAAGATCATACAATCCTCATCAAAAGTGACATTAAAACACATTTTAAAAACTTAACATTGAGCAAATTGCATTGTGCACAAGTAATGTTTCTTATTTATCATTTTTATATCAGTAAGTCTCAAGTTATCTGTCAGTACGTGTGTTAACAGATTTGAACTATTCTTAGAATGAACACACTTCTGGACAGCCCTGACACTATACTTGTGAAATAATAAACAACAAAAAATGCTCAGTGTACTCCTGGCCTAAGGCTTTGTCAAACTAGTGCATTCATGTTTTAAAATGTGCTATGATTACACCCGGCATCCACGCTACTCCGGTGTGTTCAACTCTCAAAAATCTGAACTCATTTGGAGATTTACTGAAATTCACACATTTCTGTTCATTTGATTTAAACAATCCAATTAGCATTAGCTGCCTCTAGCACTATCAGGTCACTATCACGATCTGGTATGACAACACATTCGCTACAAAAGTTCACAACACAAATACAGTATTTATTCAGACACCAATTGTGCAAGTTCTCTCATTTAAAAAGATGTGAAAGGAAAGATGTGTAATTTTCATCATAGATATACCACAACACAAAAAAAAAAAAAATCAGAAAATCACATTGTACTATTTTTAAAAGAGCTTATTTGCAATTTATGGTGGACAAATAAGCATTGGGTCGTATACCATTTGTTGGCAATGACAGAGGTCAAACGTTTTCTGTAAGTCATCTTAAGGTTTTCACACAGGTGTCTTTTTTCAAACAGATGCCATTAATACAAGTGACGAGTGGAGGACAGAGGAGCCTCTTAAAGAAGAATTACAGGTCTGTGAGAGCCAGAGATCTTGCTTGTTTATAGCTGACCAAATCCTTATTTTACAGAGGAATTTATCAATGAATTCCTTAAAACTCATAGATTGTGGTTTTCTGGATTTTACAGGCATCTCTCATCTTTTTAAGTGGGAGAACTTGCACAATTGGTGGCTGACTAAGCACTGTTCTGCCCCGATGTATATAAACACGCTGCAGAAACACGCTAGCTGTTATAGGTGTGACGGGTGTTAATAGTAAGTGTTTATACATGATTTGAATTAATGTATTTAACTAATGATCCCCCCTTTTTTTTTTCATTTTGGTTATTCTGTATTCATTTGTTCCTGAAAACGTATAATTCAGTTACATATTTTATTTGGGAAAAATAGTTTGATGATATGATGTCATTTCCGGTTATCCCGCGCTGCATCTTCAGACCGCATTGAGCGCGCTGAGGAGAGGAGGAAGAATCACAGAAAATCTCTGTCTCATTGCTGTACTTGTCTCTCTGTGCTTCATCCAGCATCAGCATTTCCAAGCCAATAAACTCTCCATCAGCAACAGTTCCAGTGGTCCGTCTCATCTTTGTACACAACGCAGATCTTAACAGTAACGCCAGAGACCGGTTACATAGGCACTGGCCACCTCAGACATGTTTAAGAGAAGTCATGATCAAGGCTGGGAAGCATCTATTTTTCCTCATTTTAACTCCTTGATCAATTCCTTATTTATTTTTTTTGTTGAAAATCCCTCCGCTCAAAGTTCGCAGTTTGCAGAGCTACAACCGTAAAAACTAAATGGGCTGACTTGTAGAAATAAAGAGTGAACTGTTGCTGTTAACTAATTCACCTTGTCTCATTTTTATTTTGTGTTCATCTCAACCCCCCTGGCTGGTCATTGCGTTTATAAGCTCAACAGTGGGATTGGTTATAATGTGCAACGCTGTGAAAACGCGTAAAAAGAAATCACGGTGCAACATCGAGCGGATCCAGACTGAATCATGCAGTCAACACGTTTCATTTAATGTTAAAGATTTGTGATCAATGTAATGGATGAAGATGAACTGTACAGCAGCATTTGTGTTAGAAACTGAGGATATGTGGAGATTATGGGCGACAATGACCAGGAATGATTTACAAATCCCTGGGAACTTTTGGGATAAATATATCAGTAGGTCTTTGGATATTTTAAAGGTGCTGTATGTAGGATTGATACCCAGTCCCTCCTACTCAGATCTGACACACACGCAGGTTGCCAAATTGAAGACAGCAAACTAGAAGGAGCACAATGACAATGGAACTGGCAACCCAGGATTCTGAAACATGATTGGGTAAAGTGACGGTGGGTGGGCTTCACAAACCAAAACAACGTCCCGCGCTCCGGGCTAGAACACTTATTTTAAAAGGAGAATAATTGACTGTAGCAATGTTTTTTTCAGATGAACAAGTATGTTAACTTAACATGCTTCTTAAATATTTGAAAACATATTAATGGTATGTTTAGAATAGTCAAAATCTTACATGCAGCACCTTTAAATATTATGATGGAGTATATATATATTTGAGTTTTAAAGGGATTTACATGTTATCTTTGAAATATTATTTCTGTTTGACTGTGTGTATGTCTTTAAATGTTGCTAGGTCTGACTGTCACGTGACAGGAATCAGGAAGTAGGCCATCATTAAGGAGGCAGCATAACTAGCAATCAGGCTACTGAAAGACCAAGAACAAGAATGAATGACAAAAGCACTGAACACACAGGATTTAGGAGTTGTTTTTAAGGATTATTTCCCGGAGGTGTCCTGGCCGGGATTTAAATAGGGATATATGTTTTAACAGACCGATCGGTATGGCATTGGTTACTTGTGTTTTCGAAACAGTCTTCAAGTTCTAGATAATATAGAAATCCTGGACAGGACGCATCCAGGAAAATTGGCCCGTATGCTCACCCTATTCCCATATCCTACTTTAGCTGAATTACCACTTACTCTGGATTGTACAATATATATAAGTCTCGGATCTAACAACACTTCTCAAGAACTGTTGTTTGGTATGATTCAAATAGACCCTTAACAGCTTTTTTTATTGTGTTAATTGTTTTGAGCTCCTTGTGAACACTTTTGATTCTACTTCTGACGTTGTCTGATCTTTTCAATGCAAATAGTTTGTTTTACTACTAAGTACTACTTGCTTATTTCTGATTTGGAAGTAAAGTAGTCTCAGTCTGTTCATCCTGAACCACTGGCAATGGTAACATGGCTCTCCATGCAAATAAGTCCTTCAGTAAATAACTTCAGTATTTGTGTAAATTTATTTGAAATGCATCATTAGCTTAACAAATCCATGAATATGCAAACACTAGTGTTCGTGTTAGTTTCGACTGCAGTAAAAACTACATAGGTTAATTATTTGATCTACTAAAACAACATTATATAAACCCAGGGCTTGTTTTAAATATGAAATATTTCCCCCAATGCAAACTAAAGAAATAGAACTTTTCAGTTGTGTTAAAGGAATAGTTCAAATGTATTCACTTAGCCATCCTAGGTGTAGATGTCTTTCTTCTTTCAGGCTCAAAGTTTTTTTTTTATCCTGGCTCTTTCAAGCGTGGTGGTACTGATGGATAGTTGCCATTATTTTGAAGCTCTATAAATCATTTAGATCGTAAAACTAGATCTATATGCCTCCCGGGGGTTAACGCATGTCTGAAGCAGATCGATGGGTTTTTGTAAAAAAAAAAAAGATACTTATATTTTTAAAATGATAACTCAAACAAAATCACTGACTTCCTTAAAATGCATCACTTTACATCATACAATCTGTTTTATTCTATTTCTGTTCTGTTGATTTACAGTACAGCCACCTGTTCATATGATTTACTCTTTTTTGTGTGGTTTGTCTCTGTGTCCTATAAGCCTGTGACACAAACATACACAACACTTTCTGAAAATCCAACATGAGTAATCAGGAAAGTCCTTATATACAAGCAGACAAGAACAAGTGGACAGTGACTGCTTAAATGCAAGATTTAATGAGGAGATGATCTGTGGCAGGTGTGCTGATGGCTGACTGTGTGCAGCTGGCAGACAGAAGGGATGCTGGGGAATGTAGTTCCAAATGGATTGAGCTGCTGACGGAGGACTTCAACAGTTCGGTTTTGGATTTTGTTCATAATGTAGAAATGATTCCGTTTAATTGTTTTACATTGCATCAAATTATATTACATTTCTCAAAGAATTGCAAAAAATATGCAACACACTGATTTACTCTTGCATTAAAAAGTATACTCTTTTCACATTCCCAGGTTAATTTTGCCAGTAGAATGTGAGGCAAATATTTTTACCTTAATTTATCTGATCAGTAAATACTCATTAATGGGTGAATATGCAAACATGTCAGTGTTTTGGTCAGGTTTTATGATCAGGTTTATTAGTGTGTAGTTACCCCAAAAGCCTCTATATTAGGGTGAGTATGTGGCATTTTCATATACGCAGGTATGGGCAGTATTTGAAATACATATTTGAAATACAAAATACTATTTTGTATTTTAAAGCCTTCAGGGAAAATTTATTTTGTATTTAAATACATTTAAGATGAGTATTTTGTATTTTCAAAATGCATAAAATACTTTGTGCCAATCAGCCTTTTTATCAGGGTGCCACCTCAACACTCATGCACGTGAGCAGCCGGCAGCAGAGTCAGAATTTCTCAGTTTTCTGCATTAAGCTAAGGGTGTCATCATGATCAATTACTTGTTGATTAAAGGTGAAATGGTGCATCATTCAGATTTGCCTTCAGTAAACATGAAAGAATAAAAAGACTAATCACCTGCACTGGTTTACTGACTCTCACACTAGTCAGTTGACGGCTGAGTTTAAGTGCTCACACTACCTTGTGTCCTGTGTTACCTACTGCCATTTCTGAGTTCTTAAGATCTGGATGGCTGACTGCACTAAACACTTACCTGCACCGAGCACCTTGATCCTTGGATTCGACGTGATGTAAGCGAACCACAATATACCTGCCTTGAATACTCACCTTGTATACTAGCCTGAGTCTGTAGCACTGGATGGAGTTAGAAGTGATCAGGAGATCGCCAACGAACCTGGTTTCACTTACCTGAGAGATTTACCTGTGTGTGACGAACCGTATAATGAGAATGCGATCAGGAGATCGCCAACTATTGAGTAAGAAAATCCATATGTTAATGCTCTGATCTTAAGGAGGCTGGTTTGTGTTAGCGATCAGGAGGTTGCCCACTAAAGACTCAAATTCTTTATATGAATGCCTGCTTATGCCCTGAGCCACAGTTTCAGTTTCCTTTGCTTATTGATGTGTTCAAAATAAACACCTTTTACTTTGAACTTGTCCTCTGAGTCAAGTGTTTGAGCATTACAGGCAGCGATGAATCAATTAAACTTTTCAAAATCATTTACATAGGCCTAGGTCATTTAGATTGAGCAAATAAATCCTTGCAGTGTTTAGTGGGGAAGCAGGAATTATTGGAACGTTGGAGTGGAGATGAAGAATGAATGAATAATATAGTGTGATCTACTTGGTTGAGTTGTACTTTGCTGTTTAAAGCGTGAAAGGAGATTCACATTTACACTTGCACTTGCACATCGCCAGTCAACGCCGTGACAGAGTGGAATGCCGTGCCTCATCATATAATTCTGTAAATCGTTGGGGCAACTCGATAATTGTTCTCCACACCAAAAGAACCAAATAATCCTGTTAAACACAGGATTTGAATTTTGTAAAAACATGAATCTGTGTTACACTAAATATTTTTATTCTTATTTTTTTTATTCATTAAACCTTTTTCTTTTAATTAATGAATGTTATTAAAACATTAAGACATGGATCATTACTTTATTCAACATTTCTGTTATGCTGGCTCATATAGTCAATTAAGCATTTTACATCTGTTATATAATTGACTTTGTGTTATTGAGTTATTGTTACTGAGTTGAAGTCATGATGGTGATAAAATTTAATAAAAGATGTTTGGGGGGAAAACAATATATATTTTTACTGTTTGTATTTGTATTTTCATACATTATTTTTACACAGTATTTTGTATTTGTATTTAAATACATTTTTCCTCTCAGTATTTTGTATTTTTATTTTAAATACATTTCTATGTATTTATGCCCATCTCTGTATATACGTGGGTTTTGCGCTGACTGATCGGTATGACATCAGTTCAGGGGCGGATCTACCGGCCTTGCCACCCCAGCGCTTGTGCCCCGTATATTGATAGTGGCTCCCTGATGCCCGCAAATTGTACAAAATATCCCGGAATCTACACCAAGCCGGCACACGCATGCACGCGAGACATTAATGTCTGCATCTCATATCTTATAATGCGCGCAAAAGGCGGATTGAAAGTGAGAGAGATCGACCGTGTGTGCCTGTTCACAGCACGTGCTAGACAAAGAGCATCCTGATTGATTTACTAAGCAAAATAAGCCAATCAGCTTTCAGTGTGGGCGGGCTTTTATTTCTTTTCTCGAGGACCGAAGTTGTCAGTTCAGTCAGTGCAGCCTACGAGATCGTCGCGGCAGAGAGAGAGCGTCTCGACTGTAAACAACATAACAAACATTGCAATAGTTTTGAAGAAAAAATAAGCCTTTCATTAAATCAGAGAAAAACTTATAACCATGAAAATAACCATGACACAGTCTCCACGCTACAATAATTATAGAAGCAAAGATTTCCACAATTATATTTTAGATTATTAAGTACAATTTGACTGTATCAATTGTTTCTCCTTCAAAAATTCCTTGCGAGAAATTTTGTTTATTGTCACGCCCCTCTGTTAAATGAAATTTACATCCGTTATTATGAGTCGACTCTAACCCAAAGACTCGAAACAGGTGAACTAATTCCAGGAAGAAGAGATACTTGTCTTGGACTTAAAGGGACTTTTGTTGCTTTACTTGCACTAAAATTATTTAATTTGTTTTCATGTCTCATCCAAGATATTTGAATACTTTAA
>JAUMHG010000032.1:2643437-2656042 GCA_032359395.1 Enteromius anoplus
CTAAGCTACATACCTTCTATGTACATATCAGAGAACAATTTTAAATATTCTCTCAATGCATTCTATGGCACCTTTAAATACCATCGTGGTGAAGTGTAGACTTTGTTGTTAAGCTACGGCTAAATGAGCTGTGTGTTAATGCGCTAATGCCAGTGATGAGGGCCTTTTTACATGATCACTATATGTGTGCTGCAGATGTACAGAATATGATTAGACTGTGATCAAGTGTTATGTTAAGATCCCATAAGATACATAAGAAAATGGTAACCAAAAAAACCCCAAACAAAGCAGTCTGTACAGCAACAGCAATTGTTGAATCAACAAAAGGGAATTATGTTCAGGGAACATTCACGGAACATCTCAAATGAAATTGGTTTGATCGCATTGTCTCAGCATGAATTTTAGTCATCAGTACGAATAAAGTTTAAATAAATCAGTTCTAATGAATGGAATGAAAGTTAGATGAACAAGTGTAATAAACACTTTTCTCTCACTTGACTGAAGTAACTGTAAGACGTTCAGGAGGATGACTTAAGACGTACGCGTCATGAGAGTCTCTGGAAAATATAGGAGCAAAGAAAACAAGGCTTCTTACTTTAGCAAAGAAAAACTCCTCTCATCTTATATCGAAATCCTTCACAAATCCTCGGTTTGAGATTCTAATTCATGACTGGATTCTTGTTTTGTTTTCGTCACCAATCACACACCACTGGTGTATTATGTCATTCGTCTGTCTTATTCTACTAAAACACATGGATTCGCTGCAGGAGGCCTTTACTCACCCCCGGAGCCGAGTGAGAGACGTGTGCGCTGTAACACTTGATTAGACCCATGGAAAGGATTTGTCTGAAAGTAGAAAGTCACGTACACTTCTCTGATGTAAGTGAAAGCAGATGAGTCCTCTCACACCTTGCAGGCCGTACTGGAAGACGTTGCTGTAAATGTCTGTCATCTTGCAGCCGGGCTGGAAGGAGCCTCCGTTGGGGTAGAAGTCGACGTGGGCGACGCTCTGCTTGATTCCCACGCCCGGCACGAGGCTGGAGCCGGTGAAGGTGTGCACGGCGTCCACGAACTGAGCGTCGTCCGGAGACAGCCGGTCAAACGCCGGCAGACCCTCGAAGTGTGGCCCGGCCGGGTCCAGTCCTGCAGCAAACACACACACACACACTTCATGCGCTCGCTTCTATACCGTTACATATCACGGTATTGTTACTGTCTGCTGGCAATTAAAAACTAATGACACACAAATACTTTCACAAAGTGTTATATATAAAATCAACACTAAAACGATATCATAACCAATGATGCGTGTGTTCGTTAAAACAAGGGCATTCATTCAGTCCCAAAATACCTTTGTTCTCACACACATCTAAAATGATTGAGGCTTAATAGATATAACGATCATTGTTTAGTCTTAAATTTGTGTTTGTTTTCAAGGTAACGTGTGGTTCTGATGTTTCTGCTTCCTGTCCGGATCGGATGAATCCTGTCTGATCTTACCAGTAATACGGCCCACTTTCCTCAGTCCTCTGAAGTGGCTTCCTGCGAATCCAGCCACATGCGCTCCCAGACTGTAGCCGATCAGATGGACGTCATCCATGGAGAGCTGCGCTACTTCCTGTCGAGAGAGGAAGTGCCATCAGTACTCGAGAGTCGCACTGCATTCCTTTAGAATGTAAACAAATAAAAAACCTTCTTAACACTATTACTGAAGTACATCCTGAGTGACTGATAGCAGTGTTCACCTCACACAAAACACCCGCTGGTTCATTTTAATGGACTTCTTTGCTGTAATTTATATCAAGAGGTAAACAATCTACTGTCACACAATATGACATTCAAACTCACATCAGACACTTTTAACTTAAGACATGAGAAGTGCGTGACATCATCATGTTCACGGTTTGTTAGTGTTGTTCCAGCGACTGGATAGGACAAAAGATTTGGTTGCGTGTCTCAGCGTCGTGTAGAGTTCGGACACAGTGTAACAATGTTTATTCAATCTTATCTAACTCTTCGCACAGCACTGTCCTTCTGAAATGTTTTAATTGGAAGTTTCTTTTAATGTTTAAAGGATGCTTCTTGTTTCGGAATAACATTCCAGTAATATTTGCAAAAACTGATTCAATGGAAAGTTTACTTGACGTTCACATAAGCAAGAAAATATTTATCTTTGACTGAAGAATTTCTATAGTTTTTTATTATTATTTGTTTTTTAAAAATTGAAATGGTACAAATTGGTACTTGCTATGTAAAAAAAACAAAAGAAAAAAACATTGTTTAAACGTTTAGTGGTCCCGATAAAATAGTCACACTTGTTTGGGGCAAGGCTGAATTTAGTGAAACTAAAACTAAATCTAAATCACAAATCATATTCAAATATAACATTTGTATTTTATACATTTTTCATAATAAAGAACATTATTTCAAGAACTTCTTATAGTTTTTATTAACTAATTAATTTATGTTTGAACTATTTCCACTTCAGTCTGCAAGTGTCTGGAAATGAAACAGGTTAGTGCTCCAAAATATTGAAGACTTACAGCAGTTTTAAGACGAAAATTATAGTTCACCAAAAAGTGAAAATGTTTAAAAGTAGGTGACTTTTTATCTTCAGTACAACACAAACCAACTCAAAGCATTGCAGTCTGGCAATCATGTAATGGCAGTCAATGGGACTCTTTGAGGGCCAAAAAAACATACACAGACAAATCCATATGAAACCCTGCGGCTCGTGACGCTACAATGAGGTTTTAAAACATGAAAAGATCAGTCTGTACAAGAAACTGAACAGTATTTAAATCATTTTCTACCTTATAAGTAAGATTTATACAGGCCCTACTCTCTCTACTGACCTTCTATCTACTCTAATCTCAGTTCGGATTGAGAGAAGTGGAAGGGAAGGCACTTATAAGTCATTTTGTTTTTTAAGATCTCAATGTATCATCACGAGCCACAGAGTTTTATTTGAAAAAAAATATTTTATAATATACAACAAATAACAAAATTACATCAACCTTTCCCTACCCTCCACCCATCAAACCTAACGTATCAGTTACACAGAGTTTAACTTGGATTTGTCTGTGAATGTTTTTTTACTCTCAAAGATTGTGTGGCCACTGACTTCCATTACTTACAGACTGCAACAGTGTTCTACTGAAGAAACAAAGTCACGTCTTGGATGACCTGCGGGTCAGCCGATAAACACAACATTCAAAAAAGCCATGAAAGGTCCAAATCAATCTTTCCATGTTTTATCCTCTGTTGAAAAGTCACAAAAATGTTGAATTCCTTTGCTTTTGCTGTTGGAGCATGGGAACATAAGAAATACCGCTATACAGGTTTACCCTACTGAAATGACTTGCCCTTCGGAGCAGCACAGAAATGAAGTTTGTGTTGGGTTTGGTTCTGCTGAAGATCTTCATTACCTCCAGCCATTGGAGCAGAGCAGCCACGTCCCCTCCCACCTGCCTGCTGTTCTTGGCTGCGATTGGATACGGCTGAAGCGCCAGCTTCCTCCAATCACTGATGAGAACATTGACCCGCTCCAGCCGGACCTTCAGCGCAGAGGCCAGATCGAAGATCCAGGGCTCCATGCGTCCATTCATCTGAGAGCAGAGGAAGAGCTGACGTCATTCACACATTAACGTGCGGCACAAAGTCAAAAAGTCTTTGCCCGTTTCCTCCGTCTGGAGGAGCTTCCTGTCTGCTCGACATGTTTGTTGACTCTTGAACTATACAAAGTGTCTAACAGGCAGTAAACCGCTCTGTCTTCCAAGAACATTAAACAAGAGGGAACGTCACAAAAGAGCTGGACTCACTGAGCTCTGAACTTCACCAACAAAGATTTATGATTGTTGAAGAAACTTCCAAGAACAATTAAAGATTCAATGAGTTGTGTCAGTGTTAGGAGATAAATGATACAAATATAAACATCAGTTCTTAGATCCTGTCAGTAAATCCTGCAGGAATGGGCGTCGTTTCTGTTCTAGCTCCACACTGGAAGAATAAACTCTGACCTCGTCCTCGCCCAGAGTGTGTGTGCTGATGAAGGTCAGAGGAAGACACTTCAGCAACAGCTCAGAGCTCAAGAATTTAACTTCGGACTCATTTCCTCTAGTTCTTAAAGCTTTTTAAGAAAACATCAATCAATCACTTTTATTTCTATAGCGCTTTTAACAATACAGATTGTAGCAAAGCACTGAACATTATCAAATAGAAGAACAGAGTGATGGTAATGTATAATGACCAGAATTAAACTTTATTTATCAAATGCAGAGACGGTCTCTGTAGTCAGTCAGGGTTAGGGTTAGGTCTCTGCTCCCAGAAGCTAGAACACATCTTCCACGGCTCACACTCTGATGAAGTGATGCTCTTACTCTGTGTTTCTGTCTTGTTTTCTAGAGCAAATGTCTAAAGATCCTTAAATCTAGATACATCTACCAAGGATACAAAATGATAGATATAAAGCCTTGTTGTTTTTAATGCTTCCTTAAGTGTTTTGGATTAAAATGGCAACAGATCTCAGTCAATGTAATCGGAAAACAAGTTTTCATTCCTTACTGACAGATATTTAGGGCTCAAGCCCCAGGGATGAAGGGCCCTTTGTTCTTTTTAGGATTATTCTTGCTATTCTTCTTTCTTGTTCTTGTAAACGCATCCTGATTTAAGGATGTTTAGGTATTTGTTCTGTGCATTTGTACTTTGCTGTGTGAGCAACATTTAATGCTGTGATTAAATGAATTGAAGTTCTTGAAGATTTTTAGATTGAATTAGATTAGAATTCAGAGACACATGAAAACAGTTCTGTGTTGTTTCTCTGGTTGTTTTTTTGTGCAACATAATGACTTGCCTTGTATTTGTACATGTAATGACAATAAAGTTGAATCTATCTATCTATTCTCTCACCGTCCAGCCATGTATGATCAGCACCAGCGGGTCGCTGCTGTTGTAGGCGCATCTGTGGAGGCTTTCAGACCGGAACGGGACCAAGGCGCAGGTCTCCTCAAACACACGGCCCTCGTGAAACAGATGGAAGCTGGACTTCAGCACCATCTTTACAGGAGTCTGTGCTAAAATTAAACCCAGATGTGTAATTTCAGAGAAAGGAGACCCGTCCCATCATGCCGTCCTGCGGCTTTCAAGACTTTCCGTGGCAAACATTCAAAGAGCTTCTCTGAGAACATGCAATTAGACAGTCTAAAATAAGAGCTCCATCGCATGCTTGAGAGGGGCTGGAGGATCAGAGTCGAGCTCTTACCTGTGAAATAAGTGTCTCCTCTCACAGACCCTGAGACGGCACTCACGAGGAGCAAAGCGCTCAGGACTCTCATGATCATCTGGAGGCTTCAGAGGTTTGTGCTCGTCTGCTCCTCGAGGACGAGAGTCTGACTGAAGACAGAGAGAGGGGGCGGGGCCGGAGAGACACTCTGCTCTGATTGGCTCCTGGATCTGGCACCGTTTGAAGAGGGAAAGTACAGAAAGAGAAAACCTGCCACTAACACTTTATGATGGTTTGCTGGATCTCCACAGTCACAAGCCCTCCTTCAGAAGAATAATGTGTCAGATTCTCTTGAGAGTGTTTCACTTTGATCAGAGTCTGGAAGAACGTCAGATTCATTGTTTTATTGGAAATAGATTATATCTGTCGCCTGCGATCAAGTCAGCGCTTGTTGGAGACAGAGACTTCCAGTAAGTTGAAAGTGAAAGCAACATTTAATCTGCGTCACACTTATAAAAGTCATCTGAAACTGAAAAAGAAATTCCATTCATTGAAAATCAAGCATTTTTAGTAAAAATGTTTTTTTTCTAAAAGTAACACTAACCATAATACACTGCTTCTAAAACTTGAGAGTACACACACACACACACACACACACACACACACACACACATATTCAGCTGTGGCATGTTAAGATGTCCAGCATAAAGAGGCATTAACTGCCCCTAATGATAATGGTCATCTGGGCTACCATGAAAAACTTCCACGCTATGATTGGTCTTCACCGTGCCAGAGGCGGGGCCTTTCATCAGGGACAATGAAAAACAGCACAAACAAGTCCTTCTTGGTTATTTTAACTAGCACCATGTAGTGCTGGTTTGGTCTGGTCAGAGGAGAACTGACACCAACCTTGGTTTCTCGCAAGGATTTTTTCTCCATCTTTTCACAGATGGAGTTTTGGTTCCTTGCTGCTGTCGCCTCTGGCTTGCTTGGTTGGGGACACCTCATTTCTAGCGATTGTTCTCGATATGATTTCATATATCCTTTTTAAATGGAGCTAATCTAGACAATGACATCTCCATTCAATACTGAAAAGCCTTTAGCTGAAAATTGAGTGTTTAATCTCATCATTCTACATCACTAACACTCTACTCCCCGATCTGATACTGTTCAGTGCTTTGACACCATCTGTACTGATAAAAGTGCTATTTAAATGAATCTGATTGATTGACTGACAGACGTGTGTGATCCGGACTAGTCATGGGTCGTGTCTACAATGCATGTGTGACAAGAACTAAACATCGAAACTGAAATTAACTGGAAAACTAAAACTAACGAACAAAACCACTGACAATAAGCTAAACAAACTATTAAAATGACATAAACACTTGAACTAAAAAATCTAAAAAGGATAATGTCTTCATCTGTCATCCACCCTAAGTAGACAGCAGCAGATTTGTCCAGACATGAACAGATTCTCTGCATGCAAACATCTGCTGTGTGTGTGTAATCAACACCATCTGCTGCACAAGTTCAGCAAAAGTTCAGTTTATTTCAGCAAAAAACACAAATATACAGTTGTACAGTCGCAGGATTTTATTATTACAAAAACAAGTCAATAAACAAACACATAACCATAAATATCACAGACAGTATATGAAGGACAAGGTGAAACAAAACTCAACTCAACAATGCTGATCTAGTGGAAACCTCTCACAGACAAATGCTCATTTTTGCTGTGAACCGTTCTATTAACGCTTGTGACGTGATGGTTGAGCTCAGACAAGCATGATGACGTCTGTCAGGTGGTTTCATGATCAGCGCTGTCAGTGTGCTTTTGTTTGGTGATTCCTGACAGTTTCCATCACTTTAAAGGTATAAAAGCCATCGAATCGATTGTTCTGGGCTCAGCATAACATAATATTAACCATCAGCAAAATACAATCAGATGTGCAGTGGGGGAATATGGGAAAGATGGGTTTACGGATGTGAAGCTTGTATTTAGTTAAAGCACTTCCATGAATCACTCCATGAAAACCCACTTGTTATCTGAGCTGTGAGGGTGGATGGAGGTCACTCATGAGTTTACCGACTTTACTTCACGACAGGAACTCTACTGGTCTGGGTTTTCTAGCTCATGTTGATCATCTCGTATTTGTCCTTCAGGCTGCTGTCTTCATCTTCCTCCTCATCCTCCTCATCCTCGGGTTCTTCGTGAGGTTTGTCACTGTGGTTGGTGTGATGAAGCTCAATTAACAGGAAGTAGATCACAGCGCCGGCGACGCCCCCTACCAACGGCCCGGCAACAGGGATCCACCACCAGTAATCTGCAGTGCTGCGCGCTCACACACACACACACACACACACATACCAACTGATATTAAAACCTGGATCTCTTACTGTTAAATTCTGGAAAAACAAAGGTGTTAATTATTAGACATAAAACCTCCACCCCTAATAATCTAGAAACCGGTCTAACACCTGATGGCTGCTCTGTCATTTCTTAAAAACCTAAGCGTGTTGTTTGATATCATTTTTTTGTCTAGCATTTGTCAAACTGCATTTTTCCTAATTAAATGGTGTTTTTTTTGTCATAAATTCATTTGACATAGTATTAATACTTAAGGACATTTGAATGACAAATTCAAGCCCACAAGACACAGGGAGCGTGGTTCGAACAAATCCAGCTCCTTGCACCTTACATATACCAAAACTGATGTATTGGTTTAAGTTGTCATAACAAATGCTTGACAAAATGACATAACTGAGCGAATGACTTAATAACAGTTGTCATGAATATGCATAAAACCTCTTTCATATTCATGACGTATGTCATATCATGATTATGAAGCTGTCATGTCAGTCTTATGTACACCCTTTCAAGTAAAGTATTCCTCATTATTTCACCAAATCATATAAAAAAATCTGTATATTACAGAATCGTCATTTTATAGCATTAAATCTTCACAATATAACACCACATCATCATTGAATCATTGCCAAACAATCACAATGTATCGATAAAAATCATCTTAATATTTTAAAGATCATCACAATTTTGTTCACAGAATTATCACGATATATCATCAAGTCATCATAATATATCACCAAATGATCACACTATATCACTGAATTATCAGAATAGGCTTTAAGATGGTTTAAAACATCTGCTATTTTAAATATACATGCTGTTTCTTGGTAATATCAGAAAAAATGGAATTAGTTTCCATGTTATGCTGATCATATATAAACTACTTCCTCTACAGTCAGATATACTGGACAGCTTGTCTTTTGAAGATCATATTTCCCATGTTATAAAACACGTGACCTGTTTCTGATGCAGAGAAGCTAGATTATTGTAATGCACTGCTAGCTGTTGTCCTGCATCTTCAATAAACAAGCTGCATTCCAAAATAGGGTTAAATTAGCCCAGTTTCACAGTCGATTCCATCAATTATAAAACATTACAACTTACTTTTAAGGCCCAAAATGGTTTAGCTCCTGCGTAACTAACTAGTCTTCTACCCCGCTCTCTAAGATCACTAGACTCTGGACTCTCGGTAATACCAGGAATAACAAAGTCCAGTAAAGGAACAGCCTTCCTGATAACTGTTTGAATCTGGATTAAAGACGTGTCTGTAGCGTTCACACTGTGTTCCGCACTAGCGATGGACGATATGATCAGATCTCATATCACAACATCAGTCTTTTTATACGGTAAAAATAAATAGCTCACTGAAGACGCCAGTCAGCCATTTAACTACAATATGAGATCTCCTAAATATGAATAATTACTAGAATGACATATGAATGATATTATGGTTAAACTGAAACAAAAATCTATATCATATCTCGTATCTACATATCTATAAATCTATATGGTGAAGAACAGCTGTCTTGATTTTTTTTCGCAAACTCATTCATTCTGTTCCTATGAGGTCTTGTTTAGGGTTCACCAAGAGTCAAATACTTGAAAAAGATCCGCTCACGGTCAAAAATAAAGTATTTTTTCAAGAACTTTGCTCTTCCGGAAACCTTTTTCTCTAATTTGGTCTAAAATTGTTTTGTAGTCATGGTGAGGCTGTTTTTAGGGTTCAGAAATGGATAATATAATGAGATGAGCTCAAACAAACGTAATGTGAAGCTGCACATTCTTCACATTTGAAGCTCTTGAGTGCACGTGATGTTACGTAATGAACTGATCAATAGAGAGTGTGTGTGTGAAGCATGTTAATTAGACTGTCAGAGCTCATTAACTCAAACTACACTGATGCTGTGACAGAAACTCAGTCAACAAGAACATGTCAACTCACACTGAGCTCAGCTCATCCACACAGCACGTCATGCAGCATATTTCAGTAGAAGGTCGTACCTGAAGACCTCCATGCCCCATCCAGCGGCGGCGGTGAAGAGCCGAGGGCCCAGGTCTCTGGCGGGGTTCAGAGGGTAACCACAGTTCAGCCCCATAGAGACGCTGATGCCCAGCAGGATCAGACCCACGGCCAGCGGCTCCACGCCTCGAGGAGCGCCCATGTTCCTGCCGTCCACCACCGCCAGAATACACAGGACCAGCATTCCTGTCCCCACCACCTGACGGAGAGATGGAGATCAGCACTCACTAGCCTAGCCTAACTTCAGCTCGTCAGTCCTCTGAAGTCCATTCATTAATAACACACACACAGATAACCTGAATATGATGCATATTTGTCAGACATATATCAGTGAAACCGGTCAGAAAATCATGTTACAGTAAAAAATAATAACTATTTTCATTACTGACTATTTCATTATATGTTTGGTTTTATCGACCACTGCATGCGATACAAAAAATTTGAGTCGCATGCAGTTGTAGTGAGTTCCACATGCATTTATTCACAGAGTTGATCATAAATCTGTTCATAGTGCAGAAAATTACATTTAATTAATCAGTTCAAAAATGCAAACATGGTTAAAATATAACAAGCTGTATGCACATTTATTATAGAAAACCAATATTTGTTTCTCCGAAGCTGACATGTATTTTATTTAATTGAAATATATATAAAGGCCAAAATATATTCTATATATATATATATATACATGTGTGTGTACGCTTCACATAAGTTCACACTGAATCTGTGTGTTTCTGCGTGGATGGATGAGCATTAGTCAGACGCTGCTGACCTGATCCACGAATCCGCCCAGGACGGTCAGGTGTCTGCCGGGGTACGAGGCGAAGATGTGTCCGGTGGCGTTAATCCCCGTGACTGACAGGATTCCGCTGGTGAAGTCCATGAAGGCATCTGAACACACACACACACATTAATCACGTGCATCAAACATGTGGGAAGCCTCTGGATTCCTCAAACTCACCGTAATACAATCCAAACACAGCAGCGGCTCCCACGAACGCTCCCAGCATCTGCGCCGTCACATAGATGGGAAACTTCCAGATCTTCAGCTTCCCCAGGATGACCATGGCCAGAGACACGGCGGGGTTCAGGTGACCGCCTGGGACACATATTCATGTCTAAGCATATTTTAATGCTAAATATACCCTATGAAGCAAGGCAGCCGGACTCATCATTCAGCATTTACATTAAGCCCTTCAAGTTAAATTAAATGAGAGTGAGAAAAGCTGCCTTGAAACTAGCTTAGAGAAATATACTTTACACACAAACACACACACACTCTCACTCACTCACACACACACACACAGATCGATGAATCTGTCCTAATGCTCCAGGCTCTGTATGACCTCAGAAAGCAGGCGAGAGCAGTGTTTGATCAAACCGATGTGATTCAGAGACTGAGGAAACATCTCAGATCATCTGAGAGAAGAAGACCTCATCAAGAAACCCACAGAGAACCGCCGCTCCAGGAACTGCTGTGTGTTCATCCATCACTTCTGAGAAGAGCAGTGATCCAGATCACGTGTGTGTGATGCTTATATAACGTGTGTGTGTGTTTACCCGACACGCCGCCGGACACATAGACGCCCATCATGAGTCCAGTGCTGAAGCCGATGTGGACGGTCAGCGGTTCACCGAGAGTGTTTCTGCTTAACACCGTCTGAGCGACCGACCCACAGCCGAACAGCTGAGACACACACACACACACACACACACACAGAGCATGAGCAATCACTGATCAACAAAAACACAGACAACCAATCATTACACAGATTTACATGAACTCTGTTAAAGCAGGGTTTCTGCGGGTCTATAAAACCAAAGAACACTGAAGGTCTAAATGAAACGGTTTTTTTTCTTGATGAGCAGTATAACAAACACCTCAGATTCTGAAAACACAACGTTTTTAACCCATTTCCATTTTAATACAAGAATCAAACTTCCCATTGTCAGATATTTGTTCTTGTTTCATCATAGATTTTGTTCAAGGTCTGATTTTCTCTCAGTCCCTAACTAAGTGAACGTATCTTGATTGTATCTTGAAATTCTTTTTTTGTTTTTTCAGTTCAAGCAGCATTTATTGCCTTACAATACAACATGAATTGAAGTCTTTCTGCTCTTATTAAAAACTTGAATAAAAACCGAATCTGAAGGATTGTACAGAGACTCACCACCAGCACAAAGGTCCCGAGGAACTCGGCCAGGAACTCTTTGAAGACGCTGTGTTTGAGGGCGCAGTGATGCTTCATGATGCTGGGGCTGGACAGGAGTGGACACAGACTGGACGCTCCGCTGCACTAAAGCTCTGATGGGACGTCCAGCACACTATTGATCCTCCTCGTCACAGACCGATCTCACACAAACATCAGCTCACACTCTCTCTCACACACTGATCAAAAACTCAGATGATTAAAAAGAAAAAACTTTAAACTACAATAATCCTTGTTTTATTTAATACTTGGAAAATAATCTTTACAGTGTACATTAACCACAACATCACAGGCATCACTCGTTTTATTTTTGAGGTTAAAAATACTGTGAGGAAAGGCAAAATAATCCAAATTGTGCCATTACTATGCTTTCTGAACACATATCATGGTGATCCAATAGTATTCTTGGCGCTAAATGAGGTACCGCATCAATAGATCAAATTTTAAAAGATTTAAAGAAATAAACACTTTATACACCAAGGACACATTAAATGGATCAAAAGTGTCAGTAAAGACATTTATAATGTTACATTAGCTTTCTATTAGAAATAAACGCTTTCTGTTCATCTGTGAGTATGTTTTTAGCATTGATAATAATCAGAAATGTTTGTTAAGCAGTAAATCAGTATATTATTATGATTTCTGAAGATCATGTGACACTGAACATATCTAAATTGCATCCTATGCTCTCAACCTGTGTGGAACCCATGCGTTTATGACCTCGAGGTTAGATTATTGTAATGCTTTATTGGGTGGTTGTTCTGCACGCTTGATAAATAGACT
>JAUMHG010000032.1:2664218-2675869 GCA_032359395.1 Enteromius anoplus
TAGGGTCAGTGTAGGACAATACCACATACAGTCTGTACAGTAGAAACACCATTACACCTATGAAGAGAGAGACCCCACTGTTCACAAAAACCAATGTGTGTGTGTGAGACCTGCTCTCGTCCTCGTTCCAGTCTCTTCATGAGCGCGTCTGAGCTGCTGCGCTCCTCTAACACACTCCGCTCCAGCTCACACACTCGCACCTGGACACACAAACACACACACACTCAAACACAGGATCTCCTGAAAACAGCTGGAGTTAAAGTAAATATTGTTTCAGTGTGTGTGAGTATTAGATGTCTATACATGTGTTATATGTTTGTTAGTGATCGACTGTGATTGTGTGTGTTAAATATGTATGTTATATGTTTGTGTATGTACCTCCATGAGTTTGCTGTGTCTGTCGTCGTGTGTGTGTTGTTTCTCCTCTAGCTCTTTTATTCTCTTCTGCAGCTGCTGAGATTTCAGTTGTGCCTCGTTCAGATCAAACTCACAGCGACTCAGTTTCTCCTCCAACACACTCCGCTGAACACACACGCACACAAATGATGACAGGAACACCAAACAGAGCCAGTGAGTGTGTGTGTTATATATGTGTGTGTACCTCTCTTTGGTATTCCTGTGAGGCGTGTGTCTGTAGCTGTGTGTGTGTGTTGTGTAGCTGTGTGTGTAGTGTGTCCAGTTCCCTCTGGCTCTGATCTCTAAGCACGTCCACCTCCTCCTGCAGCCTCTGTGTCTCCTGCTCTGACCCCATGACCGCCGCGCTCATCTGCACACACACATACACACACACAGAATGACTGAGATCGGAGCGACTCCTCCATCAGACAGGAGTCGTGGGTCTCCTCTCACCTCCTCCTGAAGCCGCTCTAACACCCGGTCCTGGCTCCTCCTCTCCTCCTCTAACTCACTGCGTCTCCTCTTCAGCTCCTCAGTCTGACAGCGCTCCTCCTCAAACTGCTCCTTCAGCTCACGATGAGCTCGCGTCAGCCTGCTCAGCTCGCTCTGAGACACAGATCCGACAGGTCAGCTGTATTTCTACAGCACCTTATACAACACGGATTGAGTTAATAGTGTGTCAATACTACAAAACAAAACAAAACTAGAGGTATTTCTTATTGCATGGTATGAAAGTACCTTATCCTACAGAAAGGCATTAACCACTGTTAGATCGGATTACTTTTCATCTCCTTTAGAAAAAATAAAAACTAAACCCTCTGTTTCTATTCAATACAGTGACTAAAGTAACGAAAGATAAAGCATCAACAGTTACTGACACACACAGATTCTGAGATAGTTTCTCCCACCAGTGACTGTATCAGAGGGGTCATGGGGGTCAGAGGTCGTACCTGCAGCAGTCTGTCTCTCTCTCCGGCCTCGCATCTCTTAGTACTGTCTAAGGTTACCTGTGTGTCCTCCAGGTGTCTCATCAGGGCTCGGTTGGCTCGGCACATGTCCTCCTCCTGCTGTCTGACCTCCTGCAGCTCCTCCTCCAGATTCTGTTTCTCCATCTGATCATCAAGAAAAGCACCGCTACTGAAACTGGAACAGGTCACGCTGCAGTTTTAGCAGAGGATCGTGCTGATGCTCACCTTCAGCTGCTCCACACGTTCTGTGAAGAGTTTCTCCTGCTCCTGCTTCTGCTGGATGAGATGGTTAAGGGAGGAGATCTGATCCTCCAGAGAACTGATCTTCTGCTGAAGATCTGCTTTAGTCTGCTTCAGATCTGAAATCAGCATCTGACCGGCTCCTTTCTCTGCTGCCACCTCCAGCACCTTCTGACCCAGCAGAGCCACACTCTGGAGCGGAGGAGGACGGAGTTAGATGTATTTTCAAAGCACTACATACGACAGACTGTGAGTGAAGTGAACGTTAACTAAAGTGAAGCGTGCCTCTTTGGCCTCCTGCGTGGCTTCCCGGAGTCTGTGTATCTCCTGCTGGTGCTCCTCCTGCAGCGCCTTCACGTCTCTGGCATGAGCGGAGATTTCGTCCTCTAGCGCCCCCCGCAGGGCCGTCAGTTCCCTGTCTCGCCGGTGCAGAGCCTCCTCCTGCTCCTCCTGCACCCGCTGCAGAGCCTCGAACTCCCCGCGCAACTCACACAGATCCTGAGAGACAGACGGAGAGATTCTCACACCAGTGACTGCATCAGAGAGGTCATGGGGGGTCGGAGGTCGTACCTGCAGCAGTCTGTCTCTCTCTCCGGCCTCGCAGCTCTTAGCACTGTCTAACTCATCATGGATGTCAGACAGCTGCTGCTGCAGATCCCTCATATCAGAGCGATACTGATCACGAGCCCTTCTGGCCTGCAGGAGTCTGAACACAAACACAAACACACTCACACTTATATACGATTACTGATATTAATTGCAGGGACGTTCTGCAGCAGAGCGATGATTTTTCACATCATTATCTAGTCTGATGTATACTCCATATAGCTAAAGCTGCTAATTCTACTCCTTGTTACAAGTATGGTAGAACCATCACTTCTACCACAAAAGACTATTTTGTAAGTAATCCTCCTGACTTATCTTAATTCTTTTCTAGTACTTAAGATACGGTTGATCCTAGAGGTCTGCACGGGACTATTTACAACATTGTATTTGGTATTTCAATTAGGGCTATCTTAAGACACAAAACTTGTTCAACATTCTGCAACACAGGAAAAAAGAGTCACAGAGAAAACAAAAATGTACAAAAATCATATTTTTATGTCAGGACTTGTCAGTTTGTTTTTAAAATGTATTAAACACAAAAGGAAAATGTGTCGCAGAGAGAAAAGAAAAAAAAATATATATATAGGTTTTCAAAAAAATGCTATTAGCTATTTTTATTCGTCTTGTCAAAATACTACATTTGTTTGACTAAATTATAGGCTTAGCAAAATATAAACAAAACTGAATTGAAGGTCCTATGGAGTACCTCAAGGCTCAGTACTAAGTCTGTTACTTTTCACCCGGCCTGCTCTGACCACGATTTTGAATGAAGAGCTTACATTTGGATCTGCATGCCCCGTCTCCATCATTACAGTGTGTGTGTGTGTGTGTGTGTGTGTGTGTGTCTGTGTGTGTGTGTCTGTCTGTGTGTGTTTGTGATCTCCACTCACTGATCCAGGGAGGTCTGCAGCTCTTTCTCCATGTCGGTGAGTTTGTGGCGGAGTGTGACCTGCTCCTGTTCACTCCTATCCAGCGCCTCCTGCAATCTCTTCCGCTCGGCGCTCCTCTCCACTTTCTCCTCAGACAAACTCTTATTGTTCTGGAAAGACAGGAGGACGTCAGACAGGACACAGGCTGACTGATTGTGGTCACATCTGATCCAGTCACCTGCTGGGCGTCCTGCAGCTGCTGCTTTAAGTGAGTGATGTGTCTCTCCAGCGCCGCCTTTTTGTCTTTAAGATCTTTCACCTCCTCCAGAGGAGCTGCAAACTCCAACTATTCAACACACAAAGATCAATCAAACAGCGGCTGCTGGAACGACCCACAAAACCATAACCACAGGATGAGTGTATGGAGAGATTTAACACACTGGGTTAAATAAATAAAACTTTAAAATCGTCATGGCATGATAAAATAAAGTACAATGAAATGCAAATAAATATTTTTAATTATGCTTATATTTATTGATAGCGGCATTTCATATTTCAAATTTGTTCTTTGCATTTTAAGGAGTATTTCATGTCCTTTTATATTTTACATATTTACACAAAAAACTAAAGTATTTTACTCCTTATTTTGTATTCATGCTTACATTTAATCATACTTTGTGCAATATGCCATAATGTTTTTAATGATTTCATTACATATATATTTATTTATGCCTTATAAGAAAGTATTACAGGTGTGCATCTTAACACAGAACGATGACACTGGCATGTTTTACGTCAGAGCAAGATATCTTCATCTGAGACAGCTCAAACATGCAGTTTAGTCTGGGACTAGCTTAAGCCTTGTCTGTAAAACTGGGGGAATGTCTGTTATATCCTGAACAGCAGTTAATTTAATAAAATCGCACAAATACATTTTTTTCAGTTCAAGAAACAAACACTGTTTGCGAGCGCAGGTCTTATATTCAGTAAGAGCAGCTGTAGATTAATGTACTATGTTAATGGGATACCGTGGTAAATGTGTGCTCACCTCCTCCAGTGCTCTGAACTTCAACATGTGGATCTTATCAAACATCAGCTCCACCTTCTGCTTGATAACGGCTTCACCCTCACAGGACCTAAATGAAACCAGCCGCAGAGACATAGTTAAAGTCACAGCAGTCAGATCTGAATCAACACGTCAAGCTGGTATGCCTTTAAATCAGCGTTTTTTGAGCGTCAGCACATCTGTGTTTAACACTTCTGAATAAACAACGTCCTGCAGGATCGGAGCAACATGAGGGCGAGTAAATAATGACAAACTAGCTGAACTACCGGTTTTAGTTCAGAGTCACCCAGGCTACCAAGGATCAGGAATAAACTCAGGTTCATCTGATGTGTGGAGATGGAAGACAAACAGAGTCTGAAGGGGATCAGCTGTACTAACACCAGAGAAATGAGGAGGAGCGGGAGATTCCAGGAACTCATGACACATTGGTGTCATAATATCTTATATACGCCATGTAGCATAAACCAGAATGCCTTCTGTAAATAGTTCAAAGTTATCAGCCCTGCATTTTAGGTAGGGTGACTTGTAATCTGCACATAAATTACGTTTCCAAAGTAAATTTATTTTCACAGAATCGCATGTGTTTATAACAGACTCACAGATTCCTGACCAAACACAGAGTCCCTGAAGCTGCTTCTCACCCGTCTTTCAGGAAGTTAACCATCACTAGTTTAGTGGTCTCCTCGTCAGGATGATCCGGAAGCTCTCGCTTTCCTTTCAGAAGATCAGGGGTGGCCTTAGAGACACAACGACTCGTAAATCAGTTCAGATGAATCAAACACATTCAAATGACTCCTGAGTGTTTTCTGTCTCTACCTGTCCGCTGCTGTTCTCCTCTGTGACCTCTGACCTCTGCTGCTGCCCTGCAGATGTGACCTGTGACACCTCCACTCCGATCCCACTGACATCCGCCCTGGACCATAAAACAATAGCGATAATTATCACCATATATTCCCTCAATAAACTGATCTGAAGGGTTAATTAATTAGGATTTTATACAAATACCTAAAAACCATAGTTTCTATTTACTTTTTTACCACGGTATTGAGGTGCTATGTGTGGTTTTAACTCATCTCAAGCTCAAGAAGATAATAAAGTCAGGCAACATAACCGTGTTGAATGATTGAGATAAATACCACTCTTTAGAACAAGCAGAGGTACTAAGAATAATATGCAGGACTTCATCTGAATAACTTTAAAGTTGATTTTCTTAATGTCTAGGTTTTTTGCACCCTCAGATTCCAGATTTTCTAATAGTTGTATCTCAGACAAATATTGCATGTGATCATGTGGTCCAGGCTCTCATTGTTGAACACTTCTTTGGCTCTACCTGCTCCTCTCCTCCTGGGGTCGGACTCGGCTCCGAGGGGATCCGGGGCCCTGTGTGTCAGAGATAGGCCTGCAGATGATGTGAGACGGCCGGCAAGGAAGGCTCTCCACCGACAGCTCCTGGACTCCGGGCCCTGGGATCCGGGCTCTCTTCAGCGTCACTGGCGAGAAAGGGCTGCTGAAGGTCTCAGGGTGATTGGGTCGAGTGCTGGAGGCACTGCCGATCATGCTGGACACAAACTCCTGCCGCCGAGGCTCTGTGAGGAAAACGTCTGGATACTCGGGTCTGTCCTGAGCGTTCAGGACCACATACGGCTGGCCGGAGATGCCCTGGACCTGCACTCGGACCCCAAACGATCCCGAAGCACCCGGAGACTGAGAGCGTCCAGCGCCAAAACACTCCATCTACAGAACAATCAGTGACTCAGACGATATCTCAGTCCTGACGATGGAGAGTCCTGACACACGTACACTGACCTCAGCGTGACAAACAATGAGTGTTTGCAGCAGAAACAAAGAATGATGATGCTCTGCACAGACTCCTATTGTTCTGAAATACAGCTATGATAAAAACTACCGACTCACCACAACAGAAACTAAAAGAACTTTACCGCGTTTTATACCAGTTTCGGTACTAGCTTACTCCTGAGTAAAAATTTGTACTTGAAATATACACACACATACAGCCTTTATAATTCCCACAAGCACACACAGTCAGTGAATAGTTTATGAACTCATTCACATCTCTTTCTCTCTCTAACAGACTCAAGATGAGGACTTCAGCTGAAGATAGAAACCATTCTTCACATCGTAGAGGATATCCTCAGACACAGGAGCAATACCAGCTGATTGAAATGTTAATAGATGAGTTATTGTGGATTAAAGTGATCTTACCGCTGCAGTCTTCAGTCACAAACTCAGAAGTTCAGCGCAGAAACTCCGCGAGCAGACCAGATGTACACACGCCCCTCGGCTCTGATTGGACAAGAGCCAGAAGAGTCTGAATCTATTATCCCGCCCCCGATTCCCTGCGGACCCGCCCACACCCTAAACACACAAACATACACGTTAGGTCCACTGTTTTATTGTTTTAGGTTCTATTAGTTGTATTTACTTATTAATTGTTTTTTTGTCCTCAGTCTAGAATACACTTTCAATGAAACATTAGTTTGTAAAAGCTGTTCACTGAATCTCTTCACACACACACACACCAGAAGCTCTGAATCTGCTGTCAGAAATATGTTTAACTCCTTCAGCTCCGTTCACATGAAGCTTCTCCAGCACATCTTCTATCAGCTCGGGTTCAGAACGAGTCCGTCTCGCTCTTCAAGGCTCCTGCAGCTCTGATGCTGACGGAAGAGAGCCGACGCTGCTGACCCTGCTAGGGGCCTGGGGCCCAGGGGACTTCAACACTTCACTAACCTTATTTTTTTAAGATGTTCAAGAATCTTGTTATTGAATTCCACCTTTTCCCCTTCTAATTTTAGACATTTTATGAAGTGTTCATTGTCGATTTATTCAGTTTGAATGTTTAATCTGCATCTGTAATAGACAGTGACTATAAATATAAATGCTACCAGACTGGTTTCCTGTTTGTCTTCGTCAGCTGTTCTGCTTCTGTGTTTATTAAGCTGAAGTCTACACTAATGTGGATTAAACACTCTCAGTGATCTGCTCTTCTAGAAGAGTTTCTGTTCAGTCCTATAAGACGTTTTGTGTCCAAAAGACAGTAAAGCTGTAGGATGCAGTGTTATTTACTGTATCAACATGCATGGCTCTCTGCTCATATCATGGTTTAGCCAGCAAAATTTTCTGCCCCACACTGTATTTAGGTTTGCGCAATATTTCTCTCATGTTGCCTCGTTCACCCTGCTTCATCCTCATCATCTACCAGATGAACAGTTTTTCTTTTATGCCTAAATAGTTAGGATATTAAGTAAAGATCATGTTCCATGAAGATGTTTTGTAAATAGCTTTCAGATGATATACAAATCTCAATTTTCGACAAATCATATATTAAATGGATAAGGTGAATGAGTTTTCTATTAAGATTTCCTAAAACTTTTATATTTTCACTGTACCAATATATATATTTCATATATTCCACGACATAATATTTCATTATAATAAAAAAAATGAATGTATGTTTGACCTTTAAATCACATATTTCTCTATATTTGGGCAGTAAATAAAAGTTAAGTCAGATTTATCTCAACAGAAATAAGGCGCTGTTATATCATCATATTCTCTGAACAACACTGGCAAGGTTCATCCTGACAGATATTGGTTTGTCTGCTAACTAAGTTATTAACACCCCAACCTTAGAGAAGAAGCAGGAGACAATGTGATGATAAAAAGAGTTTATTAGATTTCATCTAACCAGCACAACAGATAAAATCAGAAACCCTGAATTTGTGATGTTCCCTCATATCTCATGAGTTCATGACACTCAGATAATACAAGAACCTAAAGGCAATATAAGCACAGATAACAGGGAACAAGACAAGCGATAAATGATTAGGTAAATAGGTAAAAAAAATTAGGTAAATTATTAAATGTAAAAAGTCAAATTAAAGATTGATTAAATAGCTAATGATTATTAATAATTGCATGTTCATTAATGAATACAAACAGAAGTGAGTGCTCTCTTGAGGATCTTTACATACATTTAGATTTTCGACATTTAGAGTCCAGATCACTCTGTATTTTAGTTAAAGCTCTATGAAAACATTTTGATTATTTCTCAAATTTCATTTTTGTTTTTTTATTTAAATCTTTATGGACTCATTTTTTTAAGGTAAAATTTAATTTTATGAATCCAAAAGCCTTACCTAATTTCATTATCAATTTATTTAAAAATTTTTACAACTTAATTTATTCAATTTATTCTTACAATAATAGCCTTATTTACTCAGTGATGTGTTTTGATTTTTTTGGAGATAAAAGGAAAATCTGGAATAAGTATTGTGGTGTGATTCTTTCTTAAAAAGTCAAATAAAGTTTAATCAATGTTATTGTTAGAGATAGCAGCAGTTTTGTAAGCGTAATAAATGTTTTCTTGGACGGGAGTCTTGTAAAGGTGCTGCTCTCTGTTTATTTATGAGGGATCTTATCAGATCTTATGAGAAATAAAGACTGACTGAATGACTCCCTTTTGCCTCCATTTCTGCGCGTGACGTCATCAGTGAATCGCGCGCTCGTCCACTCTCCCTGGACACTATCGTTACCATGGAAGCGCTTCAGTCCTTTAAAATGGGAGCGGCTTCACCCACAGTCACGTGGCCCGGATTTCCGTTCAACCATTGGCTGGCGCTCCGTGGCGTCACGCGACCTGGCTACGCTTTTAAAAAGACGGCGGGAATCACTCGCTGTACTTCTTCAGTGCTGTTGAGGCGAGCGTTTCTGTCCGGCGTTTATTCGCAAAAACAGCGCAATGGTGCGAACTAAAGCTGATAGCGTTCCTGGCGCTTACAGGAAAGGTAAGAGAAACGCCACAAACCACTAACTTACACATCAGCTCAGGCTGAAGGAGAAACCTGACGCGGGAAACTCCTGTGATAAACGTGCCTTTAAAGCGCGCTAAAATCCGCTCGCATAGTTCTATCTGTCGATATTATTACTATTATCAGCAGCGCTCGCTTTTCTGCTTCTGTCGGCATTAAATATGAGTGCATGTCTTTATCAATCATCATCTCCCGCCAATCTGAATTGACTTAAACATTAACACACGGTGATTAATTCATTTAAGTTACAGTAGTGTGCTGTTTTTATGAAGGGGGAGCAGCTTTTATACTTCATATGAACGACATTAATCTGTGAACGTTTAACGTTACTGCAGTTGTTTGTTCTCTAACGTTAGCAGCTGACTGCTGATAATATAACACGGGCCATTGTATTAGTTTTTCCCGAACCGAATTGTCAACGTTGGTATTGTTTCAACACTAAAGGTTAATTAATGCCTGTGAGATTTGTTTTTAAAGGAGTTTCATTCGGATTGCACGAAATGGCGCCACTTTCACATTCATCCGCGTCGCTCCACAACGAAGCGCACCGGAAGCGGAATTACTTTATTTCTGACGCCGCTCTCTCATATTGTGCTGTTTGTTTATTGTTCATTAAAAATGTTCTGTTTTGTTGCAGCTGTTGCCGCTTCTGCGCCCCGGAAGTCTCTCGGCGCTTCCGGATCCGTGAACGCGCACAGCAGCAGCGCGCAATCGGGAATGCCTGGTAAGTGCGCGCACGTAAACTGATTTTTGATGAAACTGATCTTTGTTTTTGTTTTTTGTGCGTCAGAGATTTGTTCTGGAACTTTTAGGTCTGGTGTCACAGAGAGGGCTCAATTAAGATGGTTAAGTAATTTTTATAAACATGACTTCATTAAATTACAGGAGCCCAAAGACCCTGACATGTCTCAGGGTTAGGTGCCAGATTTACACTCAAGTCTAGGACTAGATTCAAGTCCGCTGTTTCTGTTAGTCTTTATACAGCACAGACTGAGTCAGAGCAGCTTTACAGGGTTACTCAGGTGATGAGTAAACGGTCTCCAGTAGAACCAGTGGCTTAGTTTTGGTTGTCGTCAGTGCTAGTGTCAGTAACTATATTTTGGTGTTCACTCCAGTAAAGCTGTCAGATTAACGCATGTTTTTCGTTTGTGTTGCTCAGCTAAGAATAAGTATGCCGGAGGGAACCCTGTGTGTCCGCGGCCCACACCTCAGTGGCAGAAGGGCATCGGAGACTTCTTCGGTGGACCTGGCAGAAAACCAGAGAAGGAGAACCTTCATCCCACATCTGATGATGAGGAGGCGGGTGGCAGTGGTGTCACTAAAGCGCCCAGGAAGTGAGTGTCTTCCTCTTCCTGTCTGAGGGGCTGCTGGGGTTTGATCGAGACTGAGCTGTGTTCTCTCTGTGTTTCAGATCCAGGCCCATCATTGATGATGAAGAGGAGGAGGAGGATTAGTTTCACTGACTAGTGACCATTTTTAGTGTAAATCTTTGTAAATACTTTTAATAGGATGTTTGGTTCATCTTGTACAGATTTAATAAAGTGATTTTTCAGAGTTTCTGATCTCTTCACTGAATGCAGTCAGATGTCATGTCTAATTGTTTTTAAGCAGTCATGTGTCGTCTCTTGACTTTGAGGAGTTCGGTCTTCAGAAAATGTGTATTGTTAGTTAACTGGAGTAATAAAGCGTGAGTTTGGTTGCTTGTTACTACAGACCACTCGGCTTCAATAAATCCAGAAACTGAGTAATTGTAATGTGCCTTTTTTAAAATTGTGCAAAAAAACAAACTAACCATAACTTTTTTTTTTTTGTCTAACTGCAAGAATTCTCTCCTACATAAATTGAACTCTATATATTTGTGCATAATGATTGCCCACATTTGATTAGAGAGACTCCTGTGTTTTGTGAGGAATGGGGATTCCTCTTACAATTAAACTACTTCCCTTCAGCATTCATTTGATGAAAATCTGCAGTGTCATGATTTCAGATCGGTTAATGTGAATTAATTCTGCTGTGAAACACATGCTATTCTGTTCAGCTTCTCTTCAATCCTGCATGTCTAGTTTGGTAAAGGTTTAATGGTGTTATTAGCTTTCATTAAATAAACTCTCGTGTGAATTTATTCCCCTCAAAAATAAGACTCGTGTTTCTATCTGCACAGAAACCTGATTTTATGAAAACAATGGACTCCACTGACATGTAATTATCTGAGATATGCAGTTGAATGTTTTAACGTCATTAAAGTGTTTACTTGTTGGATTTATTAATTTATTGTTAGTCATGTTCAGGGTTTTCAATTCTCTATTTTTAGTGAAAGCTGAACAAATGAAAACTTAAATAACTACATAAAAGGGCTAATTTGATATATTTATGCAACAGTCACTTATTATTAAATATAAGATTTGACAGTGTAAGAAGAGCAGAGTACCTAAACTACATTTTAGAGATACAAGTTAACTCATAAAACTTATGACGTCGGAGTTTTTAGTGCATAAATTAGATATCTAGACAGAAATAAGTGTTTCTCCTTAAAGACGAAGGCCAGCGTGTCTCCAGGGGTCCATTCTTCGTACCTCGCTAACTAAGTTAGCTGGATCAGATTGTTGACGATTTCGCGTGATCTTGGATCGTTCGGTTCTTCGACGCTCATCCAGGACTTGCTGTCATAGCAACA
>JAUMHG010000032.1:2703184-2726432 GCA_032359395.1 Enteromius anoplus
TGAAAAAGCTCTACCTCCTTTAGTGGACTTTGCTATCCTTGGTACTACCAACAGTCCAGAGTTTTGTGATCTTAGAGCGTGATGGATTGTAGCGTGTTAGAAGACTAGTTAGGTCTAGTAGTCTTTATACATTTTAAGTAATCTTTGATTTTGTTTGATTTTGCATTGTCTTTTTACATTTTAATTGTGTATTTAAATTGTTATGTTTAACAGTTTAATGGAAACGTCATTTAGAACCAATTTTCTAATTTATTGCAACTGCACTTTTGTTACATTTTTGCATTTTCAATGAAGAAAATGGCATGTTGTTTATCACTGGAACAAATTTGTGAATGTCATTTGTCAATAAAACTATTTTTAACAGTCTAAATCCCCTGCATTCCTCTTTTTTTTATTAATCCATTGGCAAGAGTAACCCGGAAAGCAAAAATGCAAATATAAATGGTAAAAATGACTATATTTTGGGTATTCTTAACAACCCAGAGTGCTGGGTAAATATGTGTAAACCAGCTTACTGAAACCCAGCATGTGTTCCGTTCGACGGAGAAAATAGAAAGTGACTAATTGTTGTTTGATTAAAAGAAAAAAGAAACAATAATGCAAATAAATAATGCATATTTTAATGCAAACTAATTGTACTGTTTACAATTTAAATGTAATGTAATATATTTAGCTTTACAATGAAATAAAATGAAAATAAAAAACTATGCAAATACAATACTATGCTACTATGAAGATAAATACGAATATAAATGTAAAAATAGACGCATATTATTTATAATAGCAAAATTAAATTAAAATATAATTAAATTCTTAAAAATGTCACTACCATAAAATTATTACTAGAAAAAAATTACCAAACTGTTTAACGGTGTAATTCCTACAGCAACTAATTTAGGAAATAATTTTATATAAATAAAAATATACATATTTAAACTATTGCGTTTAAACAATGTATAACTCAATAGTACGTCAATAATGATTATTTTAATGGCTGTAATAATCAAGTAGGGTATGCAAATTACTTTGGTGTACTGCCGTAAGCATTAATGTCCATAAAACAAATGTCATCTACATATTATTATTAAATAAATAATCAAACACATACAAAATGAATTTAAGAAACAACGGTAAAATATTAATCAATTTATAAAATAAATGTTAAGCAATTAGCATAGAAAAAAAGTTATCTAAAAATAAATAAGAAAATACAATTTCTAGACTTTAAGTTTAAAAAATAACCTCTCTGTAACCCGTCAGTTGGTCACTGAGTGCTTATATACAGCAGTAGGGGCCCGTGGCTGTGACATCTCCATAATGCCTCCATTCATTTAAATGCAGCCCAGTAAAAAAAGAGTGCTTTTCCCCCTCAACGGACGCTGAAAAGCTGTGTCAATACCCTGTTGAGCAGGCCAAATGGGAAGTGAGCCAAAGCAAGCTTGTTCAAATCCAGGCCCTGCGTCATATTGGGGCGAGTGATGAGAGTTTGGGTTCGCGACCTGCGCTGGGGTCAAAGAGCACAATCGGTGAAGTGTGACTCGCAACAGCATCTATACAAAACTGATTACATGTCATTCGGGTGGCCACAAAAATACAGAGAAAAAAGTCTGTGCTGGATCATGTACGTTTGTTTCCAGTCAACACACACACAGAATAATTAATCATCTTGCTTTTTAAGGTTAAGATGTCAAGAGATGTCAGAACACTGGTGACTAAGAATCAAGCGTTGTATTGTCTCTAAACATTTCTTAGGTAGACAGGCCAAATTAAGACATGAAGCAGACATCAAATGTCTTTATGTGCACTATGAATCACGTTTCCATTCGTCATTTGCCAAAAGACAGGCCGGCTCAAAACACTGGCACTAAATTTGACCAAGGAGTCAATCAATCCAAGGAATATGACACATTTTTAGGTCTGGCTGTTGGTCGAGGCCTAATATTATCATTTGTGGCATGATTCAAATATGACCAATTTGGGGCTATTAGTGCACTTCATCTCTTACACTGTGCCCTTTTCTGAGTGCTCCATTATAGGTCAAGCAATCATCAAGGAACATCTTGATCATTAAAATACGATCATTAATGTCAAGGGCAATCAAGTGTGACTCACGAATTGACTTGAATCTTTTACCATATCATTAATTCTGAGGCAATTTGTCTCTCTTTTGTCACATACTCATGTGACAGAGAGGTTCTGAGCCATATTTCAGTTCTTTATGAACACTAGCCACTAAAAATGAAGCATCAGCAGTCCTTGAAATTGGTCACTTTAAAGAAAACACTACTGTTTTCCATTCCATCCACATGCTGGTCTGAAAAATGAGCAATCGGCACGTTCTCTCTGATGAATACGTGTTTCTCGTTTTCATTTTAGAGAGGAACTGGAGCAAACATTGGAATTTGCAGGACTCCTGCTGTAAACAATGAAATACTGTGTCATGAAGGTGTGAAAGACATCTCTCTTAGCTTTAAAGGTCAGTTCATCTTCATATGTTCTGAGACCAACTGAATCAGAATCATGAGTATCGCCACTTATATTTAAATTCTATAATGTGGAATTGTATATTAAAATTCACATAATTTATATTATTATTACATCTTGTTCACACATCTTAATGAATATCAATGCTGGAAAATATTTTTGTGGAAATCATGATATAAATACAAAATATTTATTTATTTATGATGATTATGCATTATTATTATTAGTTAATGATTATTGTCTTTACTGCCACTTATGATCAATTTAATGTGTCCATTCTGCAAAAAAAAATGTATTTTCTAAAATTTTGAATGTATCACTGTTTCAATAAAATACTAATATTTTACAATATTACAGTTTGTATTCTTTTTTTGTTTTTAATCAAATGAGCCTCAGTCTGGAGTATAAAAGATTGAATATAAAATATTTACAGTATTTTAAGAACATTTAAAAACCTGTAGTCAGTAAATTTCTTTTTACATAGAATTATTAAGCAATAATTATTTTTAAGAGCATTTAAACCTGCAGTACAACACATATCCTATTGAAATTGCTTTCTAGATGATGTCATCGCTTTACCGGTTCATGACTGTTAACTAGTACCCAGGGAGATGTAAAACACTGGGCCTAATGAATTCACCCCATCCTCCACCTCATTCAAACTCCTCACTGAACTATAACTGTTCTAAACTATGTTATAAAGGTCAGCTTTTTACCGTTAAGTGCAGACAATACCTGCAATTCACAGACTTTTTGAAATATACCTCAATGGTCACTCATAAGACCTCGAAGGTTGTTAGTTTGATTCATAAGGTACACACTAGAGCAACAATGTCCTAGTATGAGAATTAACAAGCACAGCTTGTGTGACCAGACACAATATGTTTTCGTTCGGGCCTTCCTGAGTCGTTTGGTTTTCCTTGTAATTACATTTCTGTTTTACACACATGGTTTATAGTCACACATGTGAATATATTGCAGGTTTTGGTCAGGTTGCATGTGTAGCAAGGTGTACCAGCTTATTTGGGGTCCTTACTCAAGACTTTGCAGATATATCTGTAGAAAGTAACGTTTAGAACAACCTTTAAGGTAAAGTCTGCAGAAAAGGGCAGGAAAAAATGTTTTGTACTGAATCCCTGTCTGAAATGTTGGCCATTGCAGAGTTTACACATAATTATCCAGTCTTATCACACTTCCTGTGAAAACATTTCTTGCATTTAAGTGACTGGGCTCGTGGGTTTAAAACAATGTAATTTCTCAGTTCCTGACCATATATAACCTAAGTATGGGTGATGGATTCCATCCCGTTGTTCTACTGAATTTACGCTCGATAGCAGGCAAGCTGAGTTGCATAGCCAAGATAATCAACTTGTTTGGGTCAAGGATATTAACCGCCTTTTGGGCAAAGCAAGTTTTTTTCACATACTGTATAAGGTGTATCTCACACTTCAAAAACGTGCAGAAAAGCAGCTTCAGTTGGTGAGTCATCACTTTAAAGCTTGAACTGTGAAATTCCAGCACCATCAGACGTAGACTGATATTTAGTTGAGAGATTCTTGCAAGATTCACCAGCGTCTCTAAATATACCACACCAAAGGCCCACAATAGAGTTTTAAAGCCTGTACTAAACAGGAAACTAAAGCGCAGACCGATATTTCCACATAACTGACAACTGTGTGATGCACAACAGATGATGAAGATTGATAAACTATGCACATTTCATGATATTCATTACACTAATTGCATGTAACCCGAAGTAATAAAAAAATGACCCTTATGACCTCTTTTGGAGTTTTTGAGTTGAATAAAAAACCTAATCAAAAAGACCTAGGTAGAAAGTATTAGGGATGTTGAAATACTGGTATTAAGGGGAAACTGGGGTGGGGTTGCTTTTTAATTTTTTTGTTGATTATCTGTGATTAAGCCAATATAAAACAAACCAACTAGCTGCAAAACAACATAAAAAATCAAAATGAAATGACAACACATTTTTCCTGGTTTTTATACAAATAAAATATTTATGCATTTATCATTCTTCTAAACATCCATGCAAAGTATTTTTAAAAACATGTCCATAAAAAATGCCCATAAAAATCAAAAAGCGATTTCCACTTTGACACATTTTGAGCTTTTAATGTATTTATAGAATCAATGATTGTGGGTAAAGTGAGCGAAAACATTACATTTTTGTGAGAGCACCTTATTACAACTCACGCGTCAATCAACCCCGGCAACCTATACCCTAAAGTTATGATTTGAACATTCAAAATGCCACTCAGTGGCCCTCAGTAGTCCCCACTCCCACCTCTCTGCCTCCCTCTAGCCTTTTCTGTCTCTCTCTCCCACTCACTTTGCTAAACTTTTGCCCAATTTGAATTAGATCCCTTTCTGCTCCTGACTCACACAGGGAAGGCAAGCAGTCTTAAAACACAGGATTTTAGAAATTTCCCAGCCTACAGATTAATGCAGGACACAGGGCATTGCAAAAAACTCATAAGACAAGCATAAAAGGACACTACTAGTTTGGTAAGTTTTTTTTTAATGTTTTTAATTATAATATATTAAATACATTATTAAATATGTGTATGTGCATCATATATTTTATTCCGATCATTTAAAGTTTATACAATTTTGTTGGTTACATGTCTAGCACTTCTAGTATTTTGTTATTTTAATATTATTATTTTACTAATAGTAATGTTCAGTATTTATAGATTTATTATTTTTACTATTCAGTATTTATAAAGCATCATAATTAAATAATAATGAAATAATTCATCAAACTGAATGAATGGATATATTATAACCAATTATATATCAATTATATTTTATACATTATATTGGCATGCTTGACTTTTAATTTTAGATAGCATCTACTCTGTTCTCTTATTGGACAAGTAATAACACTGAAGTTTGGGTAACATGGGTGCTTGAGTAAGCATATTGTTTCTTTTTGTATAGAATTTCATTTTGCGGTTTGTTAATTTGCATTTTAAACATTAGTTATTCTCTATCTTCTCATCTTGGATGTAAAAATCTCCTGATAAGGCTGGGCAAGGTGTGTCATAGGTAAAGATACCTTTCCAATATGATTGCAAGTGTGCATACGAGTCATGAATTGATGATTAATATGACATACTTTCACCATACCATGTAAGAGCACTGGCGTTATCTGCCACTGTGTTGAATGTGGACAGTGTTCTGGTCCTGTGGCTCTCTTGGGGTTTTGGTGATTTAGGGCCTCCTGTGGAATACAGCAGAGTGTTTACATTGGCTTTAATGCAGGTCTGCATCCATGAGCACAGACCACAGCAGGAACAGAACTCTGCTTATTGGCCTGTGCCTGATGGGAAGAGAACATACCACACTGGCTGAATGGAGATACTGTGGAAGTCCTCTCTCCACCTCTGCTTGACAAGACCAGAATGTAGCTTTAGACATCAAGTTGCATTTTTTTAAACAGCATCTGTAAGGAACACGTGACTTGTCATTTTAAAGAGGGTCGGATGCAGTTCACAAGAAGCCAGCAGTAGGCAGATATGCTTTATAAAGAAATAATTTGTATTCATAATCATTAAATGCAATTGAAATCTTGAATGTAGAATGTAATCTTGTCCTCATGACAGAGGAGATCCTCCCTGACTCACCTCAGACAGCTGAGTTAACATATTTCCGTCTATCAAGCATATGTTGAATGTGGCGCTTCTCACCACACACAACTTTTTTGAGTGAGTGAGATGTAAAAACATTTCCTGCACAGAATCTATTAAAATCAGAATAAATAGCATTGCATATAAAAATATTCATACTGTTTTTGTCTGAGAGCAGTGAAAGCACATTTAAGCCATCGCTTACTTGTATAGTAAGTGGTCTTTTGTTCTTACTTCTGATCCTACTGGCATATAAACCAGTAAAACAGAAGTAAGTAAGGCATTAGAGGTGGGAGATAAAAAGCTACTTCAGGGCCGTGCCAGGATGGAGGTCTCCTACAGTCACTCAGTGCATTTAAAACAGCTTGATTCAGAAAACCTGAGCAAAAGCCAAGAGGGAAAAAAATTTAAGCAAAGTAGTGAATGATGCACTGTGCTCATTATCAAACTGAACTTCACTATTTATACATCATACAGGGAAATACTTTTTCCCCGAGCAGATTTCACAGTGAGCATTGATTAAAATTCAACTTACCAAGCACAAAACATTTCCTGTGGCTCACACAGTGAACTATTCTTCTTTAGAGGGAGACAGGGAGAAAGAGGGTGTACGTGTGAATGTTTCAATGGGAGGGTGAGTTAATGATGTCATGTTTCCAATCTATTCCAAATTTCCACCAGGAGTACAGTAGCTCAGTCAAGCCGTGTAAAGCCTCGGAAACGAGGAGAAACTCCTTTTGGAATGGCTTGAGTGATTTGCTCAGTCTAGTGTGTCCTACATGCCACACCTTTAGGGGTTCAACAGCTAGTTACTGGGCCAGTAGTCTTAAAGGGACATCTGTGTACCTAATTTACCATAAACTTTAAGTTTTTAACAGGGGTATTAAAAACAAAGTTGTGCCTTTAAAAGGAATATGAAATATAAAAATCCTGTCCCAATTTACTCACCCTCAAGTTGTTTCAAATCTGTATGAATTTCTTTGTTCTGCCGAACACAAAGGAAGACATTTTGAAGAAAGTTTGTACCAGGCTGTTTTGGGTCACCACTGACTCCCATATATTTTTTGTCCTACCATGGAAGTCAATAGTGACCCAAAACGGCCTGATACAAATGTTTGCAGATTTCTTCTGATAACCTTTGTGACAGTTTTAGCAGCTTAGGCTTTAGTTCAATGTATTACTGTTAAATATCAATCAGTTGTGTTTGTTTTATTTATAAAATAATGTAAAGCATCTGCTCTCTTTCTAAGGTGAAACATGTCTTTGATTTGGCTTTTGCTATATGCATACATCCATGCCATTTCCGGCATGATCTTGTTGGGAAACGTGGCTGGTAGGTGAACTTTTTAGATAAGCTAAGATTTATTGCTTTCAAGTGAAAGAGAATTACAAAATAAAATTCTGTTTTACAGATCAGGACAGCCCCATTAGTGTGAGTATCCCCGTGGAACCACCCCTGCGTCCCCTATTGGGGGGAAGCATGATAATACCTTGCTACTTTCAGGACAACACTGTCCAGGACCCTGGTGCCCCAACCACTGCTCCATTGACCCACCGTATTAAGTGGAGCTACATCTTCAAGGGCAGAATATCTCTTATTCTCGTTGCCAGTGGGGGCGTGGTGCAGGTTGAGAAAGACTACGTGGACCGGGTTCATATGGTAAACTATCCCATGGTGCCAACTGACGCCACCATTGAGATCTCAGAACTCCACTCCAGTGACTCCGGTTCCTACCGCTGTGAGGTCATGCATGGTATTGAAGATAACTATGATTCTGTAGAAATGCAAGTACAAGGTAATGCACTTTCAAACTGTTCAGTTAAATAAGTACAAGTATTAAAGATATAAATAACTGAACGTGAGAATTAAATAAGTGGTTTAAATCTTTACAGGCATTGTGTTTCACTACCGAGCAATTTCTACCCGATATACCTTGACATATGAGATGGCAAAGGCAGCCTGCATCCAGAACAGTGCTGTTATTGCAACCCCCGCACAGTTGCAAGCTGCCTATGATGATGGATACCATCAATGTGATGCTGGTTGGCTTTCAGACCAAACTGTGAGGTAATGTGAAAAGGTTAATATCTAATAACAACATAAATAAAAACCACTTACAAAAAAGGGTGGTCATAAGCTAGTGTATATGGCACAGTGAATACAATGGAAACTATACTAAATACATTTTAAAAAACAATTAACTTTAAGATTATATGCAATTCTCCACAGGTATCCCATTCATGAACCAAGGGAGCCTTGCTATGGAGACAAAGACAATTTCCCGGGGGTACGGACATATGGAGTCAGAGACATCAATGAGACCTATGACGTGTACTGCTTTGCAGAGAAAATGTCAGGTATCTCGGGCAGATTTTCCAAACTGAAATGTAACTAGTTGGTGTATTTTTGCTGTGTTTTTACTTTATGGATTCTCCTCATCACCCAGGCAGTGTGTTCTACTCTATGTCTGTGGAGAAGTTCACCTTTGCAGAGGCTGAAGACCAGTGTGCAAAGTTGGGAGCCCAACTGGCCACCACAGGGCAACTCTACCTTGCATGGAAGGATGGTATGGATGTGTGCAACGCTGGCTGGCTGGCAGACAGGAGTGTGCGATACCCCATTAACATAGCTAGACCCCAGTGTGGTGGGGGGCTTTTGGGCGTGCGAACGGTTTACCTGTTTCCAAATCAGACTGGTTATCCATACCCAGATACCCGCTATGATGCAATCTGTTTTGCAGGTAAGCGAAGGGAAATTAATTTATATATGAGCTTTTTTGTACTTTGTTTGCCAGATCACTTTTACACCTCTCAGAACATCGTATCATATTGTCACTACAGTAATCTCAAAAAGGAAAAACTTATTCACTCACCATTTTATTGTTCCAAAATTTAGCCTTCAAGGAGGCATGTTCCCCTTATGATTAAAAAAACTGTAAATTCTCACAAGCTTTAATTGTTTTTTAGAAAAAGAAGATAAGGTTTTATCAAAGACCTCACCATTTCCTAAAATATACACTACCACGGATTCCATGATCAGTGTGGCTACAGTCAACTCAAGCCCGTCAGACTATACTGAAGAGGAGGTGACCACAAAAGTGGAGGCCCTTGGCCAGCTAGTGACAGATGAGCCTCTAAACACCACAAGTACAGAAAGTCCTCTACCTTTACCTCTCAACATAACTGAGGTTGAGGAGAACATTATTAATGTGGCCACTGCTCTACCTTACTTGGAACATGAGATTCCCAAGGACAATGTCACTGCTGGTAAGTATGCTAAACTGAATCCAGTGTATGATAACAAACCACATCAAATTAGCAGTGTAAACACCCAAACACAACTGAAAGTAACTGAGCCAAAGTACTTAGAATTACAGGGACATCAGAGGTGTCTCAACTGATTTTCAAAGCAGATGTTAATGCAAACAACAGAGTTTAAATATGGCCAAACCTTTCCTTGCCCCTAGAAACTAAGGGAGTGGTATTCCACTACCGTGCTGACTCCAGACGCTATGCTTACACCTTTGAGGAAGCACAATTGGCATGTCAGAAGCTGGGAGCAGTCATAGCCACCCCAGAGATTCTTCAGGCAGCTTATGAAGCTGGCTTTCATCAATGCAGTGCAGGTTGGCTACAGGACCAGACGGTCAGGTAAGCTTTTTTTTCTCTGCCCTATACAGTATGTTACTAACTGCATTTGTTTCTGTTGAATTAACTGAAATCCTGGACCAAATAACAATCAACACATTTAGCATTTAACATCTTTTTTCAGATATCCAATTGTCCATCCTCAAAAGAAGTGCTCTGGAGATCAGAAGGACCTCCCTGGCATACGCTCTTACAATGTTAGGCCTGCACATGAGCGGTATGATGTGTACTGTTACATGGACCAGATAAAGGGTGAGTGAGGATTAATTCATGACATAACAATGAACATTTTCATTTATTCTCTATGATCTCACTGTTCAGTCTTTATCCTTAGGGGATATCTTCCATGTGAGCTCATTGGCAGGCTTTACCTATTATGAAGCTGTTGCCCATTGCAGAAAACTTGGGTCAACTCTTGCCTCAACTGGAGAACTGTATGTCTCATGGAATCAGGGTTTCCACAAGTGCAGTCCAGGCTGGCTGTCTGATCGCAGTGTCCGCTATCCTGTCCGCAACCCAGGCTTTGGTTGTAATGAAAACAAGACAGGAGTGCACACGATTTATGCTCAACCAAACCATACAGGCTTCCCAAACCCATACTCCAGATATGATGCATATTGCATCAAAGGTATAGCAGCTTTTAAACCTGTTTGTATGAGTTGCAGTGAATGGCAAGTCTGGGTGTTGAAGAGATTCTTGTTTATTTTTCAGCAAATCTGTCTAAGTTGCTTTATGAAGATATGTTGAACACAACAAAGATGGAGAGGGATCTTAACATAACGGATATAACAGAGCTGCTGAGACCTGGTATGTTGGATATGTTGCCACTTGCTATTGCTAATCTTTACTTTATTAATGCCTTTTAAAATATGCTAACTTTCTGTGATGTGTGTTACAGTTCGTCCAATTGTACCTCCCTTGCTTGTGGATCTGTCTGGATCTGGGTCGGGTTCAGGCTCAGCATCAGGTGAACCTGATTCCAGTTCTGGGTACATTTCAGAGAGTGGAATACACAGTGGGAGCATGTCCGGTTCTGGCCAAAGTGGGGAAGGATCAGGTCACCTTCTGAAGTACCAAGAAAATGCAGATACACTCATGTGGCAGACTTCTGCCTCAGAAAGCTCTATGGAGGCAAGAGAAGTTAGCAGCAGTGGTATTATCATTACTTCAGCCTCATCAGGGGACCAAGAATCTGGAGAGGAACAAAGTGGTTCAGGAACAAGTGGATTCTTCAGTGGCGAGAAATCAAGCCTTCCATCTGGACTTGACAGTGGATCTAGTGGTTCAGGAAAAAGTGGATTCTTCAGTGGCGAGGAATCGGGCCTTCCATCGGGTCTTGGCAGTGGACCTAGTGGTTCAAGAACAAGTGGATTCTTCAGTGGTGAGGAATCGGGCCTTCCATCAGGACTCAGCAGTGGATCTAGTGGTTCAGGAACAAGTGAATTCTTCAGTGGCGAGGAATCAAGCCTTCCAAGTGGTTTCCTCAGTGGTGAAGAACTAAGTGGGTCAGACTTCTCTGGTGTATCATTTATAAACAAAGAATTTATAGATCTGACAACAATTCCGTTTGGAAACCAGGAATTGTCTGGAGTTTCTCCATTTGAATTGACTGATGTTCGTGGTTTCGGCTCTTCCTCTGGATTTGGATCTGGCATCATCACTGACTTTGCGTCTGGCTCTGCCATTAGCTTTAGATCTGGTTCTGCTTCTGGAGCTTCAGGTTATCCCAGTCATCCCTCAGGTGAGGTATCTGGCCACATTCAAAGTCAGGATGGAAAGATTGTCATTTTAACAGAGGATGAGGTCGAGTTGACGTTTAAGCCTACAATCGAAATAGAACAGGGTCGTGGATTAGTGGAGATCAGTGGAGAGGGCAGTAGTCAAGAACCTTATGCCGAGGACCTCTCCATATCCCTTTCTAATAGTACTTCATATGAAGACTATTGGACTATCAATGAAACTGTTGATCTCCTACCAGAAAGACATAAGCAACATAATGTCATCACTGAGGCATTTGATGTGACTGATCAGTCACCACTGAACACAACACCACCCACCAACTCTATACTCATTGCTTCACCTTCAGCTTTATTACAAACACCAAAAGCCATGGAGGGGCCATCTGTAACTGATGGTAATGACTGAGCAAAACTGTAATTTCATAAAGTTATTTAACCAGTGTACAACAACATACTTCTTAACCAGTTTAATTAAGATGAATATGTCTTTAGCAGCTTCTGCTAACCCCTGCGATCCAAACCCCTGTGGTCAAGGTTTATGCTCTCTACAAGGTGGCAATGCAGTATGTCAGTGTCATTTAGGATTCAGCGGGGAGAACTGCTCAACACGTAAGTGAAAAGTCATGGAATGTTTTATTAAACATATCATGCTATCCATTTATTGTCCCTTAAGGACAGTTTTAACCACGTTTGTTTTGCTGCCTTGTTTCTTTCTGTGAAATAGTCAAACTGGACTTCACAGAGTTTTTGATTACCTTGCATGCAATTATAAATCATGGGGTACATTTATAATTAGGACATTTGAGAGGATTTTTTTTTGACAAGTTAAATATACAGACATACCCTGTTTAGTATGTAGGGAGCCTGTCAGTCCTGCAAGTCTTCTATAACTAGCCACACTTAAACAACACATAATAAAAACCAGTACAAAAACCAGTACTCTTCTGTGTTGTCAGCGGTACAGGGATGTGCTGAGGGGTGGATGGAGTTCATGGGCAGCTGTTATATCTATTTTGAGAAGCGTGAGACCTGGACCAGTGCTGAGCAGCACTGTCAAGAGCTAAACTCTCACCTGGTTAGCATATCCTCCCAACAAGAACAAGATTTTGTAAAAAGTGAGTTTAATCTGATAATCTAAATAAATGATATGTACCTGCTTGTTTATCTAAATGAAAGTGCTTATACATTTCTAAACCACCTAGGTCAAGCTAGTGACTATCAATGGATTGGACTACATGACAAGGATGTGCAAAATCAGTTTCGCTGGACAGACGGAAGCCCTTTGGTGAGCACACCTACCTCTGAGACTCTTTCCAAATTGAGCATTTGCAGTAAGTCACTGTTTCAAACAGTACTATTTTCACTGCAGGAATATGAAAACTGGAGACCCAATCAGCCGGATAATTACTTCAGCACTGGAGAAGACTGTGTCGTAATGATATGGCATGAGGATGGCAAGTGGAATGATGTACCCTGCAACTATCATCTTCCTTTCATTTGCAAGAGTGGACCTGGTAAGAAGAGGTGACAGATATTAACTTCAGCACCAAGTCAGCCCTACCCAATTAGCTTAGTAAACTATTAGCCTATCACAATAGCTATTTATTGTGTTAAATTACAGAAATTACAGTGCAGCTACTGTACATCAAGATACTTTTATGTAATTATTAACAGAGCTTGACTACAATAAACTTAAAGGAACTCCTATTTTCTTGTTTTAATAGCAAGAGAAACGTTTTTGCTGTTTTACTCTTTTTCCTGTAGTCACATGCTCATCGCCTCCTAAAGTGAAGAATGCCAGGATGTTAGGCAACAGCAAAGATAGCTATCCTGTTAATTTCATCATTCGATACCAGTGTGACAGTGGATTCACACAGCGACACCTTTCAGTGGTACGCTGCTTACCTGACGGTCAGTGGGAGGAGCCTAAAGTAGAATGCATAGGAGGCAAGTATACACCACACATTCTAGATAGCATAGTTACTATGTTAGACTCTGTAGTGTAAAGTTCCAACAACAAATCTGTCAATGTTATTACCTTCCTCAACAGGCAAAATAAACAACAGGCTACGGAAAAGATCCATCAAGACACGTCCCAAAGCAATCAGTAGTTGAACGTGGAGGAAAGTTCTATAAAAACAAGACAAAAAACACACTTCAAAACAGGACTGTTATTAATAAAGATCATATGTACAGAAGTCTTGTTTACCCCCCAAAAATCTCAAAGACAAGGGAATAACTTATGTAATTTCAAACTTTACTTAGTCCGTCTGGCTGATTGGTTTACAAGTGCTACTCAGAGCTCTGTTTTGGGGAAAGATATCTTGGTTTATTTAAATTTATTTAAATAGGATTGAGTTGAGTTTTCACTAATTATTACATAATCACCACTTAGATCCTAAAATAAAAGCAAAGCACAGAAATGCACTTAACCATTAGTGCAAGTTTTAAAGGTTTCCTCCAGGCCACAAGGTAACACTAATGCTTTTTTGTGTGAACATTTTCCCCAACTTCTCTCTTACAATTTGCACATCCCAAAACTGTGACGTGTCTATGTATGTTCAGAATGGAAGACTTGCTTATTATAAGCGAATATGGCACAGCATACTGCCTACAATTTGAAAAATAATTAATGAGTAGGCATTGTTATGACCATCGTATGACCTATTACTCTGCATATGAGCGACGGCGACAACATTTGCATACTCTGCAATGTATACATACTACATACTGCAGCAATAGTACAGGTAGTGTTGAATTATGCAAAATGAACATAGCCTTTACAATCCCCAATTTCTCACTTGATGATTGGAAAAAGCACATTTTTGAATCTGTAAAAACACAGTAACAGTATTGGGACATTTTATGGTGTTTAGTAATGTCGCATGCCGTTTGCATTTGAATGTAAATGCTTGTATTGAGCTCCATAATTAATTTAGCTTAACTTTCAGGTTTCCTACATTTGCATGTGGCAACATTGGCCTTGCATTTATTTCTACAATTTAAAAGGAGGACACAAGGGGTTGTGGGCAAAATAAGCCCAAAGAGCACAGATAAACTGCCAGAAATAGTGTATCATCCTGGCACCTTTGATATGCATACTATTTTCAACATATTATGATTTTAAAAACATTATCTGGCATTCTATTTAGGGTAGACAGTATGCAAAGTCAACATAGCACAAAGGTAATACTGTCTGTGTACCTCTGGATAACAGTAAAGTTCAGAACAAGACAAAAGGCTTTAATGACCACAGCTGGACACCATTACATTTAAGTACATTAGTATTTCAAGTTCTTTAATTCAGATGCGTCTTTTTTTGTGTTTTGTTGTTTGTCGTAGTTTAAATGTCTAGTTGTATTTGTGAAACTGTGAAAGATAAATTCCCCAGCTTTTTACTTCTGATTCTAGGTCAACTTGCAATAGTATACAAATGTTTACTCAGATTAGAAAGATTTATTAAATCACAAGTTCATATTATTCGGCTTGGCTCCATAACAGAACCAAGCTCTAATACTGCCTATAGAGACAAACATACATTTCAAATGAGACAGGATTACAAGACGGGAATTCCCTAAAAGAGTTAAAAATGTAATCATTAAATTAAGTCCATACTAATAAGCCAACACACACAGTCTGCCACAATGTTGATTGACAGAGTCAATCGTTTCCAATATAGCAATTTGCACTCTGTCACTGTCAGCTCTACACTGAGCTCATATCGGTCTTAGTTCCCCCTAAAATAAACATACTAAACGTGTGAATACCTGCGTTTTTCTTTTAATACTAGAGAGTGGTATTAAAGCTGAAATGTGTGATTTCTTTGACACTTGCATCAACAAACTGGACTGCAAACATAATGACTGTTTTCAAAAAGCTTTTCCAAGTATTCTCTCCATCTGACATTGGTCAAACAAACAGACAGTCCCACCAAAAAGTCTGCAATTGGATGAGCCAATGTTGCTGTTGTCTGGCTGATCGGGACACACAGAGCCACAGTGTTTTACACTCGTCTGGGAAATAAACATACTAGTGACTGACTTGTAGCTCTTTCTGCATATTAACCTGCAATGAAAAACATCTTAGCATATTTTTTTTATTTTTTTTTTTGGTTATATAATGGGTTTGTGTGAGAGAAAGAGAAATGTTGAAAGAAACTTGGAGCTTAGCCTCTATTTAGTCAATATATAAACAGTAATTCTACCCCAGATCATTATAAGGATTATGTTTAATAATGTTTACCCTATTCGTGGTTCCCACAACCTGACCAATGTATTTCATGACATTTTGTATTATTTGTGATAAGATGGCAAATGCATCACTTCTCAATTTTTCCATTCTTTAAAAAAGCACAAATTTCAAGTACAAGTACATCATTGCTTTAGATAAAAAATATCAAATCAAATTGCAACAAATCATGTACAATTAATTTAAATATCCAAATACTTTTTGTGGCATATATGTTTAAACTGTATACACTTACAGCCATTTATGTACTAACGTTACACACATATTGTTGTGAGATGGGTCAAACAAGTACAGTTCATGTGGACATGACCCAACATTACTCAACATACAAGACCTCAATTATACGGCAAACAAAACAGTGCTTACTTCATGACAAATTCTCAAGGGAAAAAGAAAAACCTAAACGCTCATGAATATACCTCTCTTACCTAACACTGTGCATCTTTATGAGCAGTTAGTACAGTGAAAAAGCCAGATTGAAGAACACTGCTGGCTTTTCATGTGCTACTCCTCCTCCGTCTTCCATCCATGTTTGGGAAGCAGGTGTAAACTTTGACGCCAAGGGACCATGAAATGCTGAGGGAAAATTATACCCCTTTCCATATTTGACTTAATGCTAAAGAGGAACTCAGTGACACCGGAATGAAAGATGTTTGCTCTTGAACCGAGTGTGTTGTTGTTCTTGTGACTCATTTTGGCGCCCCTCCTGCTGGTCAGGATAAGAATTATCTACTAGCAGACTTGTTCCAAATACTGATTTATTGGGTTCTCTGAACATTTGAAATGACTAAATTAAAAACATACATAAAAGTTTATTTAGGAAAAATATTTATTGACATAAAAATTTAGCTTTTTGAATGACGACGGCTCAGATATAAGTCTTCGTGCATACAAATAGCAGATGGCACCGACTAACTGATTATTTGCAATAAAATGCTTTTTTTAATAAAAATAAAAGTGTTTAAAGAATCACTACCACCAATTTCAGGATTTAGCCCTAACAACATAGCCTAGTAGAACTGTACATGCTGTATAAAAAGTGATGACCACATAAAGTTAGTTTTAACCTTAATTTTAAGTTTTAAAGTGTAAATATCCAAGTTAGCACTTGAAATGTACTTTTCCAACAGAACATTTTAGGCGTCTTTACACAGCTGGGTTAGGGTTGTTCTGTGCCAGCTTAAATTGTGTGTAAAGACATAGGCTAAAGCTGCATAAAGCTAAAGATTACATTACATGAATGTAATCTTCGATTGTAAATGGCCTAAGACCTAACTAGCCGACCTAACTACTAGCGAAGTTGAGCCACTGATGTCTCATGAACTGTTTTTCTGCTTGTATAGATATTGAGTTCTTGGACAGGGGACATTTCAGTTATCTTGCTGTCTATAGGAGGGTCAGATTGCTCTTCGATCTCATAAAGACATCTTAATTTGTGCTCCAAAGATGAACAAAGGTGTTACTGGTTTGAAATGACATGAGGGAGTGAGTAATTAATGACAGAATTTTCATTTTGGGGTGAACCAACCCTTTAATACCAAAACATACAGTTTCTGTTTAAAAGCATTTAAACAGCGTTTAAATGCTGCTTTAGAAGCACCGTCTTTGCAGTGCAAATTTGGTAGGAATACCAGGACATGTCAAATAAAATCAAGACAATACAAATACAAACACATTATTATGATTTGAAAATCAGTAGTGTAAAAAAAACAAGTACTGTTCACTGCGGCGTTCGCAAAAGTGTTTATACATTTAAAATGAATTGTATATTTTACCAGCGGACTTTGTAGCAATACACGCCATGATTTAAATGCTTCGGAGGGAAGCCAAAACTGCGCACCCCTGGTTCTGATGTACCACAGTTCATCCGGGGTTGGATGATTGGGTAACGTACACTGCCGTCAGCCAACCAGCCTGCATCACACTGATCCAATCCCACAAACCTCCAAGCTGCGTATAACTGGCCAACTTTTGCAATATAACCTCCATCGCTCTGACAGGCCTCCACCGCCTCTGTGAAATTTAGTTTGATTTGATCTTGCAGGAAGTAGACCTCTCCTGACATTGAAGAAAGACATAAAGTAACTTGTCACATCATATTTGGCAACTTAAAAGGACTCAACCTCAGAAATGAATGCCAATAATTGATTCAAGGTAAAAAAATACAATTGGCATATCAAAGCAAACAGCTTTAAAACATATGCATGACTGATGAAGACAAGGAAGAAGGCTATTTTATAATTAGTCCTTTTGTTGGCAGGATCACCCAACTTGTCATACTCAATTGTGTTTTTTAAATAAAAACATTTTCCAGAATGAGCAATTGCAGCCACATGTATCCTGAGCCGAAATTACTATTAATTCACCTTTGTCCAATTTAAAAATGCAAAACACCTGTTAAGAACACAGCTATGGAAAATTTTGTCTTAAAAGTTTGTCTTACAAAATTTCACAGAAACTAAGCAGCATAAGAATACATATAAAAACCTCTGCTAAATATTTACAAACGTTATTACCTCTAATGGATGAAGTGAAGCAAAAGGCATCAAACCGGTCCAGACTTTTGTCCCGAATGCCATAGCTCCGAACGCCAGGTGCCAGTTCGGTACCGCCACAAGCATCTCGTGGCACTACGACGGGATATTGTGCCGTCCCATCCATGAGCCACCCAGCATTACACCAGTCCAGCCCTTCTTCCCAAGCAGCGTAGAGCTGTTCAAAAGTGGCCAGGTGTGCATCCTGCCTCTCACAGGCCTCCTTAGCCTCATGAAAGTTCATCAGATAGCGCCCCCTAGAGGAGTGATAGGGGAACACCACACCTGTGGAGCACAAGAGCACAATGCACCCCAGCAAGACACAAGTTAATTAAAGAGAATTAGGGTTTGCCAATTTGTTTGGCCATAAATTACATGATACACATCGATTTTGTTACAGTTTTTTAAAACTGCTTAGGCTGGGTACACACCACAAGATATATGAATAAATATATGAATATTTAGCCTACAATCAGAATTCCTATAGGAGCAAAATGGTTAAATTAAGGATTTTTTCCCTTGTGTTTGTGGTATCTCAGATTTTGAAGATAAGACTTTAAAATCTTTTAGTATGTACCCAGCCTTACAAACAAAATCTTTACTTGTCACACAATTCCTGAAACCGGACTCTCACACACCAGAAACACCTTTGACTTTTTCTTTTTCAAAGTACATGAAAGAAGAGCTTTTTGTTTTGAATAACTGTGTGTAGGCTATATGATATATCCAAAGAATATTATTGCAAACGTGTTTGCAACGTAAGACAAATGTGTTTGTGGTATTTTTAATGCAGTGCTTTATGCATTTTGTGTTTGTGAAATCTTGGACATAAAGTTTTGGAAAAAAGTGGGAAGCTTCAACATTAGTTAGACAATAAATTGATGATATTAACATATAAATACTGTCTAAAATAATATGTTAGTAGAATATAATTGATTATATAGTGTGACGTACAAAAAATAATACAATTATAGTGTATCGGTAACTTTCATAGGCTATCTGTTACGCACCTCGAAACTTTAGCTGCACTGTCACGCTATCATCCTCGAGACCATCAATGATTTCACACCGGTAACGGCCAGTGTCGTCGGACTGTAGCGGGTTGATGACGAGAGACGCATCGCCGGGGGCGCTTCTGCGGAGCCGCACTCGTCCTTTGAAGTCTCCGTAGCTCCGGTGACGTGAGCCGATGGCCACCATGACGTCACGCTCCTGTCCCTCGCCGCTCACCGGCTGCCAGAGCCACTTGACCCGCGTGCTGCGGGGCGCGCTGAGCGCAGGCTCGTAGTGATAATGACAGGGCAGTGTGGCGTTACTCCCCTGGACAGCTGACACTAGAGTTTCTGGAGACTCGACGTGAAGACGGATCTTGTGGAAGTACACTAAAAAAAGTTTAAGTAATTGAATAAACTCTTCAAAGAGAGTAAACATATGTTTGTTTGTTGAACTACGCAAAAGTGAATTAGCCAGGTGTTGAATTCACAGTTTTTTGCAGTTAATATAATTATTAAACTTACATTTAATAAGGAGCCTGTAAATATTTTAAGTATAAGTTTACTAACTCATTACATTGGATTACGTTATGCTTTTCTAAAATTATGTTTCCAACTGTTCATACATCATTTAATGCTCATCATTTTCAAACATAGCTTACTCAACAATCTTCCATCAGTTATAATAATACAATTTTTAAATCACAAAATCAGACTTTTAACACAGATTAGAAATTATAACCAGATATATTTTAAAAGTGACGTTTTTTAAGTCAAATCTTGGTAGAGCTACGGCTGGTGTGGCATCTAGGAAAAGACTTAATCTTTAAAAAATAAAGCATCCAAATCTCCTTAACTCATGAAACATTGGTGTCTCATATTTTAGAGTAGTCACGGCAATTTACGAAAGAAGTCGATTAAATCTGTGTGTGTGTCTCTGTGTGAAAATATTCAGATAACCCTCTTATGTTATAATTTTTTTTGTCATTTAACTGCACATATTTTTCTCAACAATTGTAACTGATTACATTTACATTTATGTTATAATTAAACTATGTAATTTTGCTACATGTAACTAGTTACTCCCCAATACTGATTATAACTATAAAAATATATACTATATATATAATATACTAATATACTATGCACAACAGTAGGCCTATTAGAAATTTAGCTTTTGTTTGCTGGTTTGATACAGTAGTCAGCATTTAAAGTGGCTCAAAACCTTTATCAAAGTTGTCCTAAAACCTAAAACAGAAATGCGTTTAAATAACGTTTTTTTAACCCCCTTTTAATGTTTACTACGCTGCTGTGTTTTTGCACACATGAAAACATTAAAAGATTAGGCTAACTTACTCTCCCCATTGCCATTTCCATTAACTATGTCCTGATAATAATAGCCATTGGAGAATCGCTGTGAAAGGCTTCCGACGACCAGGTGCATTAAAAGCACCAGCAGATGGCGTGAAAACCACATATTCACGACGGTTCCCTGTCTCCCACAGCTTTCCAGCAGCGTCCTTGAATTTTAAGACGACCCAAGATGAGCAAAGATCAGCAAAGTTCAGCAAACAAATATAACGCAACATAAATATATACAAAAGTTTGACTTACTCGCCATAAACGACATAAACATCAGATAGCTATAGTATAGAAGGACTGCATTCATTTGCTGGTTAAACTATTGCAGAAGTCAAAAGCATACAACTAGCTGCAGTCAATAAAGCCACGTAAAAAGTAGTTTTTGAACACTAGTAAATCCTACGAAATAGCCTACAAATAATGACATTTTTACAAAAACACAGATTTAAAGTCGCAAACGCGTTTGTTTTTGTCCACCACTTAATTGTAGCATGCAAGGAGTCTGCTAACATGCACATTCATTAAATAATAACAGCATTTTCGCAACTTACCAATGCAAAATACTTCCTCAGGCGCCTTTCGCTACAACTACCCTGTTCATCGTCCGAGGTGAGGAATAATAGCTCCCTCTCTCTCTTTCTCTCTCTCTCTGTCTGTAATAATATTGTGGGACCGTGAGGTGACGTCACTCAGGCATCTCTTTTGAAGTTCTCCAGCTCGCGAACAATAATAATTGTGGGGTCTACAAAGCAGTCGAGGGCCGCCGTCCATCATCACCGTATAATTTTACAGCATAAGGTGTGTTGATAATTTCCCAAAACTGAAACTGGAGCCTGTGTTCACGGTGCCAGCGAGAATATATTCCACCCATGTCTCTTGTTACGAGGGTTTGTCACCAAAAAAAATAAAAAAAATAAAAAAACAACTATTCTTAATGGCCTTAAAGCTGCCTGGCCTAATAACACAGTTGGTAATAATAGACCTGTACCTATTTTTCTTTAACATGCCGAATGAACTGAGTGTTATAAATTATGTCCTTTTAGGTTTAAAACAAACCCTTAAATCTGTGCAAAAAAATATCTGACTGGATATTTTCACAGGCGTTAATATAAAACTAAAAATTACCACTGCATATGAAATTACACAACAGAAACATGACTTGAACTTTGAGCGAAGTCTCAAAAAAGGTTAATATGGGAAATTCAGAAGCCGAGATTCCTCTTGTCCTCGGCGCAAACCCCCAAAGTGTGCTAATTTTCCAAAGTCAATAGCAGAGGGAAGTATCCATAGCCTTGCAGATGTGAAATTTTCCTCTTACTCATGACCACCGGGGATTCAAAAGTTTGTTGTTTTCTGTCAACACACCTCTGTGCAGCAGCCATGTAGCTATAGTGTTCATCTTTTGTCTCTCTCTTCCAAAATTCTGACCTTTTCTCACTGTTATTTATAGCAATACGGTTAATGTAAATTCTAATATTTAAAGAGGAAAAGACTGCTAGCTGCCCTTTAGAGGGACCAGGATGTTGTACTGACATAATCACTCAGTATTATGACCCCAAATTATCACATTTACTATTGTTCGGCGAATTTTCTCAGGCAAAATCCAGTCATGTTGACCAACAGAACAAAACAAACTTTTATGTGAGCTTCTTCATACATCACGGACACTTTAAAAGACTGAGTGAGCTCATTTCCATCTCTTCTCTCTCACAGATGCTCACAGCATTAGCGACGCATTTGAAGATTCCCGTCAATTAGTCCTCAAAGCCAAGATGAAAGCCATCGCCTTAGGCAAGGAACGCAGAGACCCTTTGAATAGCTGTGGGCTTCACAGAAGCAAGATTTTGGCAGCCATCATTTGGAAGAACACGGTACTCTAATTGTTTGCCCAAAATGAATAGGTCCAAAATGTAAATGGATGTAAATGTTTAAGATTCTTCTGACTCACTTGTCAGTCTTAGTTACTGCAGCCTGCCTGTGAAAAACTCAGGTTAGTGCAAAATGATACATTTGTAAGATTTGAAATATAATATCACACACATAAAGGGTTTAAATGTTAAAAGGCTGCACTGTACTTTCTTTAAAAATAAAATGAATACGTTTAAAAAGTTATACTATCATAAAGGTTAATTAGCACAATATTTACATTGTCTCTTACCGAGAAATGTTCCATTCAAGGGTTTTTGGTCGTTAAAATATATGAATGCTTTGGAAAGATGTCTCTTCATGCTTACCGCTGTATTTATTATAAAAATACAGTAAAACAGTAATATTTAGGGTTTTTTTTGGGTTTTTTTTTAAATGTAGTGAATTTTTAGCATTATTCATTCAGATGTCTGTGTCACATGATCATTCATAAGTTAATATATGCCAATTTGCTGCTCAGGAAACATTTATTACCAATATTTATAATAGTTTTGTGTTTTTTCAAGATTCTTTGATTCATTGAAAGTTCAACACACATTATACAATAAAATAATACAATTGTTTATTATATTATTATAAGTAGTAATAATAATTATGTTATGATAAATATAATTAATATATATAAAAACATAATGTTTTATCAAAGGTAATATTATTTAATCTGA
>JAUMHG010000032.1:2735141-2749669 GCA_032359395.1 Enteromius anoplus
ATAATTATTTGAAGGTTGACTTTTTTTGTATTAAAAACACTTTTCTTTTATTGGTCGGATGAAATATGCTAATTTTTGGAGATAGGAATTTGGGTTTTTCATGAGCTGGATGCCAAAATCATCAATATTAAAACAATAAAAGGCTTGAACTACTTCAGTTGTGTGGTAATGAATCTAAAATATATGAATAATGTTTATCAGTACATTACAGAAAATAATGAACTTTATCACAATATGCAATTTTTTTAAAAGGACCTGTATATATACAAAATCAAATCCCACCATATATTACAGTATTTCCTATTCAACTAGTTTCACTCAAAAAATGTTGTCACATTAATTAAGTTAAATGTGTTTACATTGTCATTCACATGGTCTTTAATTACTACAACAGAAGAGAAGCGCAATAACAAGTTAATTTTTGCCACCACATAACACATGACGTCTTACCTCCTATTGATATGAAGAGCAGAGAGGAGCTGACCCCTGCCGAGCGACTGTTGAACCTCTGCTCCCTGTGCTTGAAGCCTCCGATTATCATACAGATCCCCTGAGAGAGACACACACACACAAATATAACGGTCATGCATTGCACACTTGTCAGATTTAAGATCCTCTGTTGTGTAACAGATCTCATACTGGTATAAAGAGGATGCAGCCCAGCAGGGTTCCAGTAAGAGCTGCCTTCACGATCTCCTCCAGGCACTTATTCCCCTGGTGATGACCTCTGAGCAACGCTGTGATGTAAAAGGTCAACTCCGTAATGGAGCCGAACGTAGCGTTCACCACAGCCCCGACAGCAAAGTTACTCTGAGCTGAAATACTGAGAATAGAGATGAGAACAGTGTTGCTGTTAAAAGTATTTGTGAGGCTCTGGGGGTTGTTTTGGTGTAAGCGCTCACCTTGCGATGCCCATGCCGATGTAATACGAGAGAGGAATGATGGAGCTCACTGCTGTGGCAAACTTGACTTCAGAGCTGACAAACTGGTTTGATTGGTCCACGTAACCAATCACTAGTGATATTATAACTAATGGTAAGAGATCTATAGTGACTCCATGTAAGGAAAATAACAAAAATATATTTTACAATTATATTTTTTAATGACAGAAAACATGTAACAAATGCAAGCTAGTGTAAAAGTATTCTTTTAATGTGTTTTCTTTTGAATATCTGGACTCTATCAGTCCACCAAGAGGACACACAAATTTTAATAAATTTATTAAAAGGTTAACTAAAGTAAAAAAAAAAAAAAAAACTAAAAAACGGCTTAATAAATAAATACTTAAATTCAGCAAGGGTGCATTAAAAAAAAAAATAAAATTTAACAATCACCAAATGTCTCTGCTATTTGAAATAAATCCTGCTTTTTTCTTTCGATTTATCAAGAAATCATAAAAACTGTCTCATGGTTTCTACAAAAATAGCATGCAGCACAAATGTTTTCAACATCGATAATAATATTGTATTCTGAGCAACAAATCATTATATTAGAAGGATTTCTGAATCATGTGAGAAGTAATGATGCTGGGAATAAATTACATTTTAAAATATACCAAAACGGAACATTTTAATTTGCAACAATATTTCACGGTATGACAGTTTTTACTGTATTTTGCTGTATATTGAGGTTTAGTTCAAAAACATTACAAAATCTAACTTATTCCAAACATTTTTGTGGATGTAGTATAAGTAGTAAACTGACAACATATTTCTGAATCTCAGTATTAAAGGTTTGTAGTTTGATGTTGAGGATACTGACAGCAAACACATTGATCCCATCCACTGTGTATTTATAGTAGTAGAGGTTCACTGCATGGTAGCAGCACAAAATGACTCGGCCTTCATGCTCCTGAGCCTGAAAATAAAAATTCTAATTTAAAATGTGTGCATTTGCAATTATATTACATGGTCATAACTTATATTAATTCACCGATGCCAAAACCTCAGTGGACTTACAGTAATAATCAATCACAGCACAATTCTCTCACCTCTGTGGCTTGGCTGATGAGAACGTGTTCGGGGGGCATGAGCAGGATGGTATGTATGGTCTTTGCGCTCATCTTGGCCACAGGGATGGTGAAAACCAGCAGCCAAGAGGCCAGACACAACAGCCAGTGTGTAACGACCAGCAGAGGGTAACCCACCAACAGCCACACATATGTGCTCATACGCCGCTGAAATCAAGTGATTGACGTATAAAAAAACGAAGAAGAGGACCCCAGTCATATTCATTACTTTAATATTTCATGATGCTTCAGAAATCATTCTACTGTAATCATCTTTTCAAAAGTATACATATATAAAGTAGGTTTTTACTATCATTATAATTATATATATATATTAATACTCCTCACCCAGTAGCGGTCATCCTGTAGACTTCCTGTGGGATCTTCTATGGTCTCCTCCACAGGTGTGGGCAGAAGTAGAGAAGATAAAGACTTTCTATCCTCATCTGCCTCCAGAGGGGAATTATCCTGGAGGACCTTCACACTGTAAACTGGCACAGAGACACTGGCCTGAAAACAGCAACATCTTGTTCAGTGGAGTCCATGGACAGGCATGCATTTAAAGCATTACTGGCATGTTTTACAAAGAGCAGGCAAATGCTAACCAGTTAAAAGGGATTTTATGTGTGAAAAGCTGCCACAAGACTAATGCAAAGATCAGTATCAGAATTTTAATGAGAGAAGAAACAACCTTTACGATCAGTTTTCCGAAAGGCCATAGAAAATAGCAGGACAGCCTCCAACAGAGGTTCGCTGTAATAAAAAAAGAGGCACATTTTGGATCCAGAAAGAGATACTAATATGTATCAATATTTATTTAGACAAATTCTTACCATAGGGGACACCGAAAACTGTGAGGAACATTAGGAGCCCAATGAAAACATAAACCAGAGAGATCCACCAGCCGAAGAGAAACACGTAGAGAAAGTTGCCACAAGTGAACAATGAACGAGCTGAAACCAGAGAATAAGAGACTGATGTTATTACAGTAAAGGGGAACAAATGAATGTAATGCCACATTTGCTTTATTTATTGGATAACAAAAGTGTGACCATAATAATGCAAAACATTACCTTTATTATTCTACAAACAAAACAAATTACATTTATTTTTTGAATGCAATATACAGGACCAGCATCAAATAGTCTGAAAGTAAGAAATTCAGATTCTTTAATAATTACATAATTAATAATAACTGCAAAAATAGTTAATCAATAATAAAATAATTAATTTTATTAACTATAATGCTTTTATACTTCTATACTTCTAACTATAATGTTGTTTCACAGTTTAATTACTTTATCTTCCACATTTTTAAATAATAATAATAATAATAATAAATACTAATATTTTACTGATGAGATAATACGTTTGTTCTAACCTGAGTAGGGTTTAATAACGTTCAGATCAGAGTACAGCTCCTTCACAATGTCAGACCTGACCTGAAAGGGACGCTCTGTCACATGACTCTTCCACTTCCTGAATCCGAACTTAAATAAAGAGAACAGAGCAACATCAGCATCAGCAACATCAGAAACTGGATATCTGAGGTCAGTGCACATTTACCCTGAAATTATTTGCAAGTTTCTGGGCCTCTACTTCATTTTCAGCACTTATGGTGGTCTTGCACGCGTTCTCATCCCATGTTTCTTCACCAAAGCTGCATGCTGTTGAGATGTCGGAAGTAAGGACAAAAAAAAAAGGGGTAGTAGTAGCATCATAGAAAACAAGCACAGGAAAAAAACACCCTCGCTTTTATGGAAAGTGCATGAGGTCTCACTTCTCTGTGGGTGTTTCGGTGTGTTTGTTTGCAGCAAACAGGAGTGAGTGTGAGCATCACCGGCTTCTGAGTGAATGTGAGCTACACAAACCCTGTCACAGCATGAACCGGGCTGGTGACCTCCATCAGGGTCCTCTGGAGATTCTGGCGAATCAGATGAGAACATGGTTTATAATGAAGCATTTAAATCAATTTGGTTCTATTTTGTATATTCAAAATATATTCACAAAAAATGTAAATAAAACATGTTACATGTAACAAATTGAATTTAATTATAATAAATAACTCTACCTGGTTACTGTGTATTAGATACACATTGGTTTATTAGTAATTAAATCATTTTTCTTTTTTTTTTTTTTAATAAGTATGCATCATGTGAAGTGTAATAATTTGTTAAAAGCGTAATCCAAACAATTGGAAATTTTATAGGCAATTACATAAATAAACAAATCTCAAACATTAGGCCTTATTAATTAAATTAAACTTAAGACCACTTGGATTTATATTTTATGTAATGCAACTATATCAATGTACATTTTTGAGTGTGGCATAAAATATAGGCAATCAAATCTACAGTATTAACTGTTAAAAGATTCGAAGATATTGAATGTGCCGACAGGAAAGTCTTGAATAGTATTTGGGGAAGTATGGACTGATGCGGTCTCGGTTTCAGAACAATTTCACAACAGAAACCTAACTGACTGCAAATGCATTAGAAAAAAAAACAATAATTTAGAGAGATCCCGATTCATTTATATCCAGTATAAATCACAATACACTCAATAAAAAGCTATCAATGTGCAATATACAATAACCTAGCACCTTTCGCGTCACGTTAAGTTATAATTTTTTTTATATTGTTGCATATCAAAAGTCCGAAGCAACTGGAACGAAGGTGTGCGTTAACTGTCTGCAGTAACATTAATGAAATAACGCACAGCACTGGTAACAAAACACAAGCCAGTGGATTATTTTTAGTCATATAGTTTACATACAATGGCCTTACTTTGTACTGTTTCACATTGCTTGTCCGATTCTAGTTTTCTTCTTCGCGGCTCTTCGTTCGTTGTCATTTCAGCACATTCTCTTCTGTCATTTCACTTCAGTCTCGAAAGACAGACAGTTCTTCAGTAATCATCCTCATGTGATTCCTACGCACTTACGCCGAGCCACCTTGTTGCCAGATCTCACTAAATATGTGCACGACCTTGGACTGAACATACAAACCCCAAATAACAGAATCTCCCCACCAAAAAAGGTAAAATAAGACGCTACTGTTTCTGGATATTTTTGAAACACTTTTACTAGATCCGAATGCGTCATGCTTTTTATGCTATGGTGTAAAAAATGCAGCATTTAATAACTTGTATTAAGCGGACATGGCAACCCAGTGCGAATCGCTAAGGCTACTGGGAAATGTGGTTCAGTGAACAAGCAAATTCTCTTCACGACGCAAATTCAATTAACAAAAGTTAAAATTTAAATATTTATTCGAAAGAACTTCCACAAACCTGGCATAAAAGCCAGAAAACATTCCAAAATTAAGTCATAGCAAATATTAACATCTGCCTTATAACATTATAACACAATATTTCTTAAATAACGCATTACTTTACAGGCCATATTGTTTTCATCATCAAGCATCAGAAAACAGTCACGGTACAATCAGTGCACACATTCTATAAAAATAAGGTTCCTGGGTCATTACTACACTTTAGCGTAACCTGAATAACTTTTTTTTACAAGTGAAATTCACTTGCATTATGCAGGACTGAGGAAACACTTATTTTCAAGACGCTTTAAGACGTCTAAACACATGCTGAGATGTTACAAGAGTCCTTTCCACCACAAGTCTGGATATCCAAAGCACTTAGTGTGGTCAGAAAAATATCTGCATTCACTTGGCAAAAATACGTTTGGCAGTGGAGATGTTCAAATAGGCTCTCAAACGAGGTCTGTGGTGTTCAAATATGTCTATTTTAAGAACAAAAATCACTCAAAATGCCTGAGGGAGTCATTTCATGTCAACATTTTGAGAGGATACCAATGACCTACCAAGCGGACCACATGCACCCAGTAGATATCAACACTGTTCCAGCAAGGACTTAAAGCTTCTGTGGGTTGTTAGTGCAGAGCTCTAATGTTTAAGTAGGTAGACAGGCTTCTACACATTGAAGAACGTCCATATTTTGTAAAAAATGTTCTTCAAGAGGTTATGTGAGGAGTCTGGCCACCTGTGACTTCACCTCGTCATCTGGATGGGACAGCAGCAGGGGCAGTTTACGGTGCAGCTGAGAGGAGCCGTCCAGCAGAACACAGTACAGAGAGTCCTGCCTCCTCCTCAGAGCTTCAGCCACCAGTTCTGAGGGTCTCCACGCATGCAGGTTCCCCACAAAAAATAACAGACGGAGAAGAACAGATGTGCTTGTGCAGCTGTCAAACAACAAAACCAGGGATGCTGGAGCCTGTGAACACATTTACAAATAAATAAAGGCACTTTAAGGCTCTTAAGAACTAGGAGAAGAACTAAACTAGGGCTGCACTTTGAATCGAAATAGAACCAAAACCGCAACATGGATTATCAAATCATAAAGATTTTGATTTAAAAAATTCTATAAGCACATAAAAATTGTGTATCAGAATAAAATAAAATCATAAAATCAAACTATTATATTATATTTCATTCACACTACTTTTTATTTAACAGTGAAATATTACATTTGAAATTATTTTAATTATAATAACACAATATATTACTTAATTAAAATCATAAATAATATAATAAAAAATATTATATTTTAATTTATTTTCATGTTTACATAATTATTAAATAAAACAATAAATATTACTAATAATAAATATTACTTTATTAAATTAAACAATAGACAAAAAAGGAAATTGATATTTATTCAAAAGAGAGAATAATACATTTAATAAATTTTTATGTTGATAAACAAATTAATTCAAATCTGGAAAACCTGGAAATTGTAAAGCCCCACAAACAAGCACAGCACCCCATGTTTGTTTTTTGTTTTTTTAGTAATCATACTTTAAATTACAACTGCAATTTTTGTTTTCATTTTCCTAAATATTTTTTCATTTCACAGTAAAATATTGTAATAGCAACATGTTTTATTTATTTATTTTTTAAATATAATAATTATTATTATTTTAATATTTAAATCATAACTGTAATCATAAAAACAATAATAATAATAATATTAGTTACATTTTTATTTTACCATCATGCTGACATACCACTTTCTAAAGCCCCACAAACAAGCACAGCATTTCTTTTAATAATCGTGTTTTAAATTTTAACTTCAATTTTTATCCGAAGAAAATACAGCAATATTCTTCTCTTAAACGGTGCTGCACTAAGCTAAATAACGACCACAGAGTGGCCTTAAAATAGACATAAGCATCAACAGCAGGCAATGAGAAAAACTAGGACACCGAGCAACCAAGGTGATTATTTATAGATTTATCTATTTATAATCATATCGGTATGTTGGCATGACAGAATAGTCACTGAAACCAACTGCACTGGATCTTACATTTGAAAAAACAGTGAAAGCATTACAGCAAAAACCATAAAAGACACGCTTGTTCACCTGAGCTTGCACAATATCGTCCATCAGATCTGGATTGGAGGACAGGTTTACTAGGACCTTCAGGACTTGGATCTGCACGAACATATAACATCTTTAATACATCTGATCGTTTAAAGATATTCAATACTTAAATCGAAAATTACCTGCAGGACTTCATTGCTCACTACTAGTAGTGATAGGAGGAGGGTGATGGAATTCTTCATCAGATGCTGGTGATTATCAGTGACTGACAGATTAGTGAGTAATCTGAGCGCTGCCAGCTGGAGGTCAGAGTTCACCGGTGACATCTCAATCATCTGCATCACAGCCGGGACATATATCTGACCAACAACAACAGAAACCATAATGTAAGCACAGTATCCATGGGAGAATGAAAGAAAAACACATATTCAAAACTATGTTATTTTAGTACTATTTATACATATTTATAATATTTATTCCTATTTTAAATGAGCGTTTTTAAAATATCTTTAAAATTACTTTCATTTGTATATTCTCTTGTTCGTTTTACTCATTTTGTTATGTGCTTTGGCCATTATATTTAATTTCTATGGTTTTATTTTCATTTAATTTAATATTAATTACACAGTTGTAGTAATTTAATTTATACTTCAGTATAATTTCAGGTAATAGCCATTGCAGCATTTCTCACTCTCATCCAAAGTTTAAGTTAATATTAAAAAATATTTTATTTTAGACTTATTTTGATTACTGAAAATAGTTAAACACCACCGATTATAGTTAATAAAGAAATAATATTTTTTTTGTTATTTTAAATGAAATAAATGTTAACTGAAATAAAATATTTAAAATATATATATTTTAAGCTAGTTCCTAAATTTTAATAAATTTAAATTTAGGATTTATTTAAATGTAAATAATTTCTGTAACTAAAATTTAAAAAGTGAATAATGCAAGACCTTCAGCTGCTCTTGATTGCGTATATTCATGCTTAAGTTGTTCAGAGCGTTTAGAGTCTGAACGCGAATCTCAGGTGAAGGGTCTGAGAGGGAGCCTGCTATGATGTGAAGACCCCCGAACTCTCGCAGAAGATCCTAATAAAGAAAAGCAAAAAAAAGATTTCAAATATGCTGCCTCACTTCCATCCATTTACTCTTCTGTCCAATCCATAACGTCTAGAAGACAGAACACTACATGACCTGGTTTACTGTGAAGGCAGCAGCATTTCCTAAAGTTACGAGAACTTTCCTCCGCTCTTCTGGGTTTGGGCTGCTCTGCAGAAGGGAGAGAAGCATACTTAGATGTCGAGGTTCCAGGTTGGCAGCAGATTTTGAGAAAACATCACCTTATGAGCAGACAAAAACAGAAGAAGAAGAAAGGCTTGCATGAAAAAGACATCTACTTCCGTTTAGGACAACAATAAACTTGACACGCTGCCTATAATTATTCACTGTAATGTTTATGATTGACTCTTCAAACTCACACACAGAGCTGTCAGTAAGCAAGACTTTATATAATACTCATACAACCACTTGAATGTCACTTACTAGATTGAATGTCCGCAGAAGGATCCAGATTATCACTCTTACTGACAACTTTAAATCCAGACACTTTGGCCATCAAGCTCCCAGGCTGAATAATCACACTTTTCGTAGACTTTTTCCTGTTTACTCCTCCATCTCCTGCGCGTCCAAAGACTAGTTTATAAATGCCATACGAGGCCCCGGCTCCTGCTACAATCCCCAGCAGAGCCTTCATGCTGCCGAGCCGGGCTACGACAGTGTCGTCTCCCATTCCGCGATAGGCACAGGTTTCATAGATACATGTTAACACACGGTCCTTGTCCGGTAGGATAAATAAGGGTACTGATGCAAACCGGATACAAACAGTTCTTGATCATCATAACCGTCGCAGACTGTTTCGTCGTTGTCGCATATTGCATCAGTGGACGACCAAAACGTTTCGCGGAGTTAAGTGTCGCTGCGTTGAGCGTTCATGAACGATTTTGTGTTTTTGAACAAATTACATTTCTATCATTATTGAATACATACAAATAAACAAGTGATTTATAAATATTATTTGTTTACTTAAAATCCATCAACATCCTATCTATCCACACACACACAGTCTATACAATGCCTATAGCTAACGTTACATGTTTTTTAATATAAGGTTACATTAACTTTGTATTTTGCCATCAATTCCACCTGACCAACCACATTCTTATGTCACCAAGCAACAAGAAGTGTAAATATTGACAAAAGCTGCAGGTGTATCATATTTTTGTTGCACCGACTCCAGGAGATCATTAAACTAGCACTCCACCTGGATCTATATGTAGTTTTAATGATGACTTCTTTACAAGATTCAGACCCAATTATACGAGACTACATGATTAAACATTCACTTCCTGAGATTTACAAGGTAAATTACAAAACGTGTTATCTAAAGATCTAATTCCTTTACTTTAATCAGTTTAAGGAAATATAGAACTGCACGCATTGCAGCATTGTAAATGTTGTCAAATATTTTTTTTTAATAAATGCAACTTATTTACAGATTTAGGTGAATTAATGTCACGTTTTAAAGATTTTGGATTTCTTTATTTTGCACCTCAGGCTTTAATTGCTGGATTATGCATATCATGCCCTGAAGATCCTTTGCATTTTATTGAGGAGAAGATCCTATCTATCCTTCAGGATCATGATTTTGAGATCTGCTGGTATGTGTGCTTCCATTTAATGTTCGACATGTACGGATTTCTAATATGAAATCAAGCAGTAAGATGGTTTTAATAAAGTAAATAACATCTCTAAAATGTACACCGTTTCTATATTCAGGCACACATTCATTGACAAAGACAAGAAAATCTCCTCATTGGCAGGAGGCATTGTGTATGATATATTTGGAAATCCAGAAGACAGCCTGGTAAAAGTATTTTCTTCATTCAGAGTGAACAAGGCTTGTGTAATCAAACCTCCTCTGCTAAAACGCATTCATTTTCTCCTCTCACAGTGTACACATTTATTGGAAAAAGCGTACACCTGCTATCGCACCAGCCTGACCAAAATGTGTTTCACGTGAGTGTCAAAACTATAGACATCAAGGAGTCACAAAACCTGCTTTAGCTACAAAACAATGGACCTGTATGTCAACTAGCTTTATGACAGACATTTTATGTTAAGGGGCTGGAAGAGTTATATTTCAAAGAAGAAAATGAAGGCTGCCAGACTCTTAGAGAGAATGGAAGAGGCTGAGATGTATCACAAACAGAGACGGATAAAACTGGCTTACATCAAGTGGACAACGTGGGTTCAGTTTCGCAAACAGAGGCAGAATGGTATTTAGCTACATTACATCAGGAAATATTAGGGTTACAATAATTGGTATAAATGTGCCTTAAATACATTACTGTGTGCATCTTTGACAAAACAAAGGCACTGAGGTATTTTAAGATCAGTCAGCAAGTTTCTTTCAGCTGAAACAGCTCAGACTTACATTTTAGTCTGGGACTAGGTTTGCACCTTGTCTGTGAATCTGAAGGATAAAGGCATGATATATTTAATCCAGATGCTGTGAGGAAACTTCAAAAAGTCCAGGAGTCTGTTCATTGCAGAAACATCATCACGGCTTGGCGACATGTTGTGCAGGACGCAAAAAGAGCCAAGGAATACTTTAAGGTAGTTTCTCAAACAAGTCAAACACAAATGCATCGACTAATGAGATGTTTAATGAATACGGATGTCTGCTCAGCGGCTGGAGAGAGATATACAAGAAAGTCAGAACTCAGAGATACCACAAGGCGACGGCCAGGACAGACTATCACTGCTGCCTAACAAGCTGTCTCTTAAGGTATCACTTAACCTCTGTGATGCTGGCATTTAATAACATGCCATGATTCCAATTTTAATAATTCAGTTGGCTACAGATCTTCCGAAGTCTAGGTGTGCGTGACCTCCTGGAATGCGTTCAGGTGTGTCGTTCTTGGAAAGCGATTGCTCAGATCAGCTCTCTGTGGACTGAGGTCAGTGCAGCTCGCTTCAAAACTCTTACATGTAAATATAGAGAGTGTAACGTATTGGATGTATTTTCGCAGATTGATTTCTCCTCTGAAGCCAGCTGGATCACGGATCAGACCGTGGAGAGAATACTGCGGGTTCATCGCGTTTATGTGATCTCTGTGAACTTGTGCGGTTGCGCACTGGTGCAGGAGTCCAGTTTTAGACGCATTAGTAAATGAACATTAATTAGCCTAAAGAAAAAGAATTATACAGTTTGTATGTAATCAAAAATATGGTGACCTTTCTTTTTGTTTTTGTCAAAGGTCAATGCAGAAATCTTCAAGAACTCGATCTCAGTGAATCCCCACATCTTAATGCAAGTATAAAAACACACTGTGTTTAGATTTTACTGCTTTTTTTAATCAACCTAACACCTGTTTTGTCTGTAAACACACTGACAGGATGAAAATATGAAGATGATTTTAGAGGGATGTCGCTCTCTCCTCCATCTTAATCTGGCCTTCACTCATATTACTAACACTACTATAAGAATCCTTTCAAGGTACAAACTTCTTAGGTTTCACAACCGTAATGAGAGAAATACCATATTTTTATGATGCTTGATTGTTGTTGTAAAGATGCTGTTTAACACTGCGGTCTCTAAGTCTGGCATACTGCACAAGTTTCTCAGATAAAAGCCTGCAGTCTCTGATCAAAGGAAAAGGCTGCCACAGACTCACTTATCTGGACCTCTCCGGATGTTCTCAGGTGTTGACATGTATTAGATATAAAAACCAGTTATATTGTGTAGGTGAATATATTCATATAAAGTAGTTTACAAAATGCTAGTAGCTACGGGTACTCTTTTGATGCTCAGATTAAGGATTGCTGAAACAAACTGTGTTAAATATTACGTAATTTTTGGTTTTCTACTGTAAAGATATCTGTGGAAGGATTTACATATGTTGCTGAAGCTTGCAGCTCACTTCAACAGATTGTGTTAGACGATCTACCCACCCTGGCTGACATCTGTGTGGAGGTACATTATGTGTATTAAATGTATTTATCTATTAATACACTAAGATTGAACTGCATTTCTATTGTTAGTTGATTTGTGATTGTTGTTTTTCTTTGCTGCAAGGTTTTAATGTCTAAATGTCGTGTGTTGACTGCCATTTCTTTATTGGACTCACCATATCTGTCTGATGTGGCTTTCAAAGTGATGGCTGACGTGATCAGCCTCACCAAGATCCAAATAGAAGGTTTGTTTTAGCATGTTCAAATAATGTGGCATGACTAGAAAGGCTAAATTAGTAAAACAGAAGTGCATTCTGGGTTTCAGGTAATAACCGCATGACGGACAGCAGCTTGAAGGCCTTATGCCGAAGCTCTCTGAAACTCAGTGAGGTCCAGATGTCTGACTGCACTCGCTTGACTGATGGCAGCTTGAAGTCTTTAGGAAGTCTGACAAAACTGTGCAACTTGAATATCTCTGGCTGTATCAGGTAAGATAAGGCCAACATGAATATATAGAAAAATGCTGCAAATGCAATGTCTCTCTGAGCATTTTTTCCCCCTGTGGGGTGTGAGAACAAAAAATTGGCAGAAAATATGATATGTGTATATATATATATATATATATATATAAAACCATATTATATACAAAATATACTAATAAAATAAAATAAAACAGATGATTATAAAAAATAGAAAACAAAGGAACAAACAAATTAGGAAACAAAAATGGTATGGACAAAAATTCTGAAGTAGTATAACAAATGTTCAGGGAATATAAAAAAATCATTGTAAATTTATTTTGCTGCTACATATGTCAGAATAAAAATAGCATATATATGTAAATATAAATATATATATATATATATACATATATAAACTATACATATATAAATATATATAAATTCATTCTTAAACTTAAACTTCGCATTTGCTGAAAAATCTAAATCTGTTTAGTTTAAAACTAATAATTTATGTTGTGTGTGTATGTGTGTGTGTGTGTGTGTTTTACCTGGTCTAGAGTGACTGATATTGGAATCCATCACATCACTGAAGGAACATTGGCTGTTGAACTGCGAGAGCTTGATCTTTCCTTCTGCCCCAAACTTACTGACCTGTCTCTGAAGAGAATAACTCAGAAGTGAACACATTTAACACGTACACACACTTTTTACATAAAATATCAAATTCTTCCTACAAAGAGATTGTATGATTGTACATATTTCTTTTTGCAGATGTAGCAAGCTGAGCCACCTGAGTGTATGTTTCTGTGAGAACCTGACAGATAATGGATTCGAGTGTCTGGACAATTGTGCTTCTCTCGTCTCTCTGGACATCAAAGGCTGCAAAATACATGACAAAGTACACATAATATGTACTGTATAGCAAATTTATTTTTTACAGCTGTAGTCAGTACTGTTTTATATTAAATGTGTGTCTTTCACAGGGACTGGCAGCTTTGGGAACTAACCACAGTCTGAGAAAACTGACCGCAGCTGAATGTGTTTGCTTAACAGACATTGGAATAAAGGTTTAGTTTACTTCATTGCTTTATTTTGCATAAATGTGTGACTTGCAATGTATTTGCGTTCTGATTAGGCTTGCTCCATGTTATTATCACATTTACATGATAATCTTTTTGTCGCGTGCAGATGTTTTGCCGACAGTGTCATCGTTTGGAGCTTTTGGATGTGTGTCAGTGTGTGCGTCTTACTGATCGAGCCATCAAATCCCTCTCATTCTTCTGCAGGACCATTGCCACAGTCAGAATAGCTGGATGCCCTAAAGTACTTCTTTAATTCAGCAATTGTGAAAAAATAAACTGTTTGGGGATTTTAATAAGACATATTTCAAGGTGAAATAAGAAAATCGTGAAAAAAAATTCTATATTTCATTGTGATCTGATAATCCATTTTGGCAAAATATTCTCAAGTATGTTTTTTAAATTAGTCAGACGATTATTTATTACGTGTATATATATATATATATATATATATATATATATATATATATAACACACACATACAACTATGTTTACATATATAAATTTATATATATTTGTGTATATATTTATATTCATATAATATATATTATACATCAATATTTTTCATATATAAACAACGTAATTTTGTGTGTGTATATATATATAT
>JAUMHG010000032.1:2749769-2763404 GCA_032359395.1 Enteromius anoplus
ATTATAGTATAGTATAGTATAGTATAGTATAGTATAGTATAGTATATTATATTATATTATATTATATTATATTATATTATATTATATTATATTATATTATTAAATACTACAGTTCTTTTTGGTCCTGTAATTGGACTGGGTGAGACGAGTGTGACATTTTAGTGATATCAGAACAAAGCTTGTATCGCACTGTTTATGATAAATAGTTTACTTCATAAATAGTTCTGTTTTTGTGTCACAGAGTGTTTCAAGAGTTTTGTTTGGTGAGATGTATGTTATTTAGACTTCAGATATGCAGTTAATGATTAGTTTTCAGAGATGTGGGCTCCAAGGCATCAGCTTTCTTTCAATGCTTATGAAGCCACTGACAGCACCTTACCTTGCACAGATCTTCTGGAATTTACTGTCTCTATAGTGGTTAAACATGAGATATATCTTGTTTTGGGTAAATATAATGGGCAGTCTTTTATCTTATTAACCTACTTTTTGTTCCATAGTAAATAGGTTTGGCTGAGGCCAAATCTCATCATGTTTATTTCTGATCAAACATGAGTCTCATCATGTTTCAAACTAAGCAGCGCAGCACCTGACTTTGAAATCTGCAGCGCTCATATTTAGTCAATTAAACTATAGCCTTTTTAAGTGTAAGCTATATCTCAATCTTGATTTTTATTTTTACCTAAGCACCGCCTAAGTCTTCTTTAGTCACTGCATCTTCCCGAACAGGTGAACACACACACAAAAGATATGTAAAATATATTTAAAACACAACAATTTTGTTATTATTTGCACCATTAATAGTTTTTCCTATCCACCTGCCGCACATAAACAGAATGCATTTTTTATTACCCGACCCATGGACCACCATCCACGCACCACTACCTGCAGATATCAAAAGCATCACTGGGTTGTGAAGTTGCCAAGTTGAGGAAATTAATGGGTTGAAATTTGTTTGTTTATACACAATTTCAATGCTGTATATGAGAACCCTTTGTACTTTTGACTGAATTGCCTAGCATCTTTTATGATGACTGGGGTTGTTTCTGATATATTATTTTTCAATAAATAATATTTAATTGAAAAATAGGAAGCAGTTCTGCACAAAAACGTTTTTTTAGGACACTCCATTATTTTTTTAATCTATGTATTTGCATCTATGTCATCTATGTCTTCATTATACAACATTGTTTTAATCTGAATTATTTACAGTGGTGTATTAAAAAAACAACTGCAACTGTGATGGATATGTAACATATATTTATCTGTTTTTACATATACAGATAAATGTATATATATATATATATATTGTTTGTTTATTTAAATTATTTGTTTTTAACTTTAAATCTTATTTTTGACTGCACATAAGTTTGTTGTACTTCTGTATAATGACAATAAAGATTCTGATCAACAAAATATAACACAAGTAGGTGTGAGATTAGGGTAATATATAGCCATATCACGCATGCTCACATATTATATTACATTATATAAAATGATCCTTAAATAGCTAAATAATTTATTAAGAATGGAAAGAAGAACAAAAACGGAAAAGTAAGCATACGCAATTATCAACAATGGTTTAAAAAAGTTTTAACCATGGAAAAAGTTGACATCTGTCCAGCTGTTCGACATAGGGGGTTGGTGACCATGCTTGGAAAAGCAAAAAAACACAAACAGTAAAATTCCAGGCGAAAAGTTACTCAAATCACATCTGAACATCTTTAATGACCCTGAGACCAGAGTTGCTGTCACCTTTCACCCAGTTTATGATGACAAACTCAGGAGCGACCGTCAGTCGTCCTCCTCTGATGACTTTATAATGGCTTGTTGAGTGTGATCTATTGATTGGCAGTATTTTATTTGGCTTATGAGGGGCAGAATGAGGTCTGGTAAAGAGGGGTCAAAGAGATCGATTGATCCTTTCACATATCAGTCCAGCAGACAACTACAAAGTCATAATGATAAAACGGTTTAAAGCGAGCTGCTGTCAGGGATCCTGATGATACACTGGCAATCAGTCAGATTTGTGACAGTGAAAGGGCACTTAATGCAAAAGAGATCTGTATTGTCATAATCAAAATGATAGTGCATGTAATGGTGTTTCCACAAAATGAGAGCTTTCCATTTATAAAAATGGTAAAAACAAGCAGGGTTTTGAATAAGAGAAACAGAATTTCCATGCTGACTGCCATTCATTTCCTCACAAGCAAAACTTGACGAGAATGTAACATGGTCTTTCACCATGTCACACTTCACATCTCACAAGCCAGATGTGCTGGTCTGGGAAAATAATTTTAAAAACCCTTAGTAAAAACCTGTTACTTAATCAAATTTACCAAATATACAATATAGTTATACCAAATATAGTGAGACCTTTAATTTTTTTTTTTTTTTTTTTTTTTATTTAACAGGACAACATATTTATAATATAATATAATATAATATAATATTCTGATCAATATAATAATTGCTGCACATCAATATACATGTACTGAAGTTGTGTAGAAGTAATTTATAATGATAATAATAAAATATTATTATTATATACCTCCTAACTGTATAATATAATACAATATTAATTGTTAAAATATAACTACAGGCAAATTATTATACTTTTACTGAAGAAAGTTTAATGGAAGTCATTTATAAAAATGATAATAACAACAATTATTATATGTTTCCTTGCTTTCCTAAATTTTCTTTTAAGTAATAAGGGCTGCTGTTCAGTTCTTGATGAATGCTGGGTAAATTCTCATTAAATGTGTCTCCTTTCTGGTAAAATGTGTCTCAAATTGGAGCATAGATTTATGATTTTCACTGCTCGGCATGTTTCCTGCTCTACTGGTCTTCCTTATGCTCAGTCAGGGTTGCTTTAATATGCCTGAAATCAACACAAACTCTGGGAGCACTCGTGTGGTCCTGCGGCCCTATCAGTGTCCGTAGCGGCGGTCCTCAGGAAGGCACATGACTCCAAAGCCCTCAGTCAAGCTGCCGATTACACAAATGCTGAGTATAAGGCACATGTAACTCACAGCTCCGGTTTCCTTGACAACAAGCCTGACCAGCCGACTGCAAAGGCCAGTGTCTCTCTATCTCTCTCTCTCAACTTCTCAGAAGTGTGATGGCTGCCTACAGGTCAGCCATGCATCTCACTCAGGCGGACCAAAAGCTTGACGTTGTGTTAAGAAACCAGGGTGCCACAGACTCAACTTTTGAAGTAAGTACCAAAAAATTGTTCTAAATCAAAACAGCTCGATCTTGAGGAAAACAAACACGGTCTTATCAATTGCTGTTTGTCTCTCATCATCACGTGTTTTTATGGAAAGCCCTGGAATTGTTCTAGGGGCCTTGTTTTGTCAGTTTTAATCACTAGTTAGTTGAATGTGAAACATTGGTTTCTAGAACATTGTGGGTTAACAGAGGTTAGGCTAATATATATCCATGTTTGTGCTTACTGTACAAAAGAACAAAAACTGTTGTAGTTCAAACTGGATTCCAAACTTCATTTTCAAATCATCGTAACCATCTTGTCATTATGGAATTATGCAGCACTGTACGAGTAATCTGAGAAGTTAATACGACATAACTTGCAGTATTGAGAGGCCCCATATGGTAACATTTGGCTAAAGTTTTATTGAAATTCTGGTTGCCACCACTTTATGTATTATTAATATCGTTTACAGTGCCAGTTTCCAAACACACATACCCACAAAATCAGGAAAATGTCATATGCAATAAAACTGCATCAGGCATTTTATAATAAATAATAGTCTGATTTCAGTATGATGTAAAAGAAACATTTGCAAGTATTTTTTTTAAACATTCTTAAAATCAGATACAATGCTTTTTCCCCTCTTATATAATATATTTTTTGTATGAACAATTTTTTTTAAGTATAAATATCAGTAAATTATACATTTACAACTTATACAACAAATAAAAGTTGCTGATAGAGTGAGAAAATGTCCAAATAAATAAATATATAAAAATAAAAGAGTCGGATTGCAAAGTTGAAAAAAAAAAAAACTTTTGTAAACAGTGTTTTCTGCATCCTGACTTTTTTTATTATCACACATTTATTTAACTAATAAATTACACATTTTATAAATAAAAATCCGCTATTGGGGTGAGAAAATTTTTTAAAATGTTAATATTATTTATTTAGCCATGCATTCTCTGAGAATATATCTTTAATAATTTAAATGTGATTATTTACATAACAGATTTGTATTTAACATTACATCTTTTAAAATATGTAGACTAACCAATGAATAAGCTCCTGCCTGTCATTTTGTTTCATGTGCTGTGGAGGAAAGGGCTGATAAAGACCAGAGTAATTTAATTACGAACTGAAAACAGATTTATAAAGGACAAATGGATTTCATTCCTCAACAAGCTTTTAAGATTTGCTGATATACTGAATTTTATGAAAGATTAGTCACAAGCATGTGGAATTTCAGGTCATAAGGAACTAAACCCTTGATTAAACATTTGCATAAAGTCTGCAAACATAAATGCAGCATTAGCCTAGTAGCCTACACAATTTTGCATAACAGAATGAAGCCTAGCTTGTGAGTCTCTGGCAGCTGTGAAAATGCACAAATTAATTCACTTCTTCTAGACTAAGCTGGTAGAGGTATCCATGTCAGGTTCACCGAGGTGGTTCAATCCATGAGTCAGCTAGAACTGATATTAATGTGAATGTAAGTACCCAACAGCTACCTCTCGGAGGCCGTAGCGAATTCTGAGTCGCATAAGCTATTTTTGTCCTGACTGTAACCGCTAATAAAACCCAGATTTGTGCAGAATTGTTTACAGCATGCAAAGCCCTTGACAACATCAACACATATGTATTTTTATCATTAATTGCGGGTTTGATTTCTTTGAAGTGATTACTGACTGGCACAAAAAAAAAACATCAGAGCTTCTGGAGCATGGCAGAGTTTAAGTACACAACAACAGCTAATGGATTAAAATGCCACGCGTACTCAGAGTAATCATTTTCGCGGGGAAACAGACCGAGGGGTTTATAAGTGCGTCCAAAACCCACCGTGCTGATATTAAGGAGCAGTAGGTGGCAGTATATACCGTTCAGAAAAGGCCCACGTGTCTGAGAGCTTAAGACGGCGTGGCTCAGGTAAACACGACGTCCGTTTCATTTGATGAGTTCAGTGGTGTTAATGCCAAACCGAGACAGTGGGACATTTACTAGCTGAATTTGAATATTGAAGTTTGAAAGTCTTGAAATAGCTTTAAAAATAATAATAATTTTAAAAAAATGTCTTGTCAAATTGGACGCTTGTCAGCAACTATTACCACTGTGACTAATTTAAATGTTATGTTTGCCAAAAAACACAGTGATACGTACCTGTTAAGTCATTCGGGCACGTGTATTACATTAATTAGAAAAATATAAAAAAATCAGTATGACTTGAACTGGAATCATTGGCAAGAGCTGAAGCCTTCTATCTATCTATCTATCTATCTGTCTGTCTGTCTGTCTGTCTGTCTATCTATCTATCTGTGTCTGTCAGTTCTGTAAAAGCAGGAAATTCATCTGTCGTCATTTACTCACACTGATGTTGTTTTAAATCCATATGCCTTCCGTGGAAAAGACAAAAAGATGATGTTATTCAAACAGCCTCAATCACCATTTACTGTCATTGCATCTTTCCTTCCCCATTCAATAACAGAAATGGTGACTGACACTGTCATTCTGCCAAAATCATCTTTTGTGTTCCAAAGAAAAAAAGAAGGCTATATACGGGTTTGGAATGGCGCGAGGGTGAGTAAATAAGCACAGAAGTTTCAATTTTGGTTAACTATGCCTTTAAGACATCATCAATCTCACATCATCATAATGGCTTTTTTTCTTCACGCGTGAATGAATCCTGATTCTCTCATTATAAAGAAACACTACGCATTGAATTGGGCATGTTGCTTATGAAAAGAAAAGAGCAGTCTTTTTTTGCATTTGTCATGCTTTCATGTGCACTGGACCATAACGTTTAAAACGAATCACTTGTTTGTTGTATCGTGTATCCCCGTGAGGTGCTGTCCTGGTTTTTCTTAACAGCAGATCAACCACAAACCGAACAGTCTCTGAAAGGCCCATTATTGGCTGATAAGTGCTCACTTGAGTGAACTTCACAATGAGAATAAAGCACAAGATGAAAAAGATGACTTGGAGTCATGCAAGAAAGTAAATATTTGGGAAAAAAGCCATAAAGAGTGCCATGTCAAAAAAAAAAAAAATAATTACAGTAGTTAAAAAAAAAGATTTGATGAAATAACACAAGTGAATATATTTTCAAAGCGAGGTTGTGTATTTTGTGTGAGGAAACTGCAAATAATCAAGTGAAAGGTGCTGCCATGTTGTGGTTATTGGCTGATTACAGGGTCAGAAGGACACTGAGCAGATCTAATTACAGACCAAACAGTCATGTCTAAATTGCAATTATTTTAAAATTACTATAAGCGAACTCTGAAATTGCTTAAATAAATGTTGCGTGTAATATTCCTGTCACAACAGTTAGAAGTGAAAGAAGTTAAAAAAAAGACTTCAGTTTATTAAGACTTCACTGTGACTTGATTTTAATTCATATTTTAATGTAAAAAAAAATTTATTTATTTTGGTAGCGGTTGCTTCTGAGTCTCTTACAATATGTTGGAATAATACCCTCAGATATCAGATGGCAGCCTTGTTCCTGAGAAAATCGTTATTGCTGACCCCCATGCCGACAGTCTGGAAGAGGGTCTGGACTCGAGGCCTGAAGGCAACCTTATCTACGCCATCAACGATCGACCACCGTGGTACCTCTGCATTCTTTTGGGTTTTCAGGTAGGAGACAACATGCGACAAATGCGGCTTAACCCCTGCCACACGTGAAGCGCCTTAAAGATCACATATCCTAAGCAGACAGGTTTCTCCTCATTTGAACTACTGACACAGGAGACCTTTAATGGCCTTGTAGGGTTAAACTGACAGCTTAAGGCTAAAGTTCTGCTCAGTGCATGCCAAGAAAATGTGTAATCATCTGGGTGGGAGAGTTGCCTTAAAGGGGACGATCAGGGTGACTAAAGATTTTACTTTAACTGTAATTAACTGGAATGCCGCTCTGATGATTGGCCACACCTGGTAGCTCACAGAAGCTGCTTTTTTTTAATACATTTCCAGTCTTTTTTGATGTACAGGGACAGCATTGCCCTAATCACCTGTATATTGTTTACATACAATGAGGCTAATTTCATTGACGCGTTGTCAGGTGTGTTTTTTGTCCACATTGTAATGTAAAATTAAATTCATATTTACACTGCAAGTCCACAAGTTGCCTAATTTGCTTGCAGTGCTTAAAATTATATTGCCTAAATGGATAGTTCACCCCAAACCGATTCTTGTCATAATTTACCAGATGTCAGGGGTCACCAAAATTGTTTGGTTACCAACATTCATCAAAATGTCTTTTGTGCTCTGCAGAAGAAAGAAAATCATGTAGGCTGGGTACGGCACAAGGATGAGTAAATGATGATAGAGTTTTTCGTTTTTTGGTGAACTTTGCCTTTGAGTTCCATTTATACTAAGAATGAAACTAGAACGTTAACTGTAAGTACCTTTATATGCATTAGCACCAACATCATGTTTAATCTAAAAACACACCACAGCTTTGTGTTGTCAACTAAATAATAAATAAATTATATTTCCTCTGTGCTTTTATAAGTGTGCCAGTGTACTCCTAAAGTGATAGTTTACCCAAAAAATGAAAATGCTCCTATGATTTACTCACCATCAAGCAACCCCAGGTGTATATGGCTTTCTTCCTTCAGTCAAATACTTAAAAATGCCCTGGCTATTCCAAGCTTTACAATGGCAGTGAATGGAGGTTGAGATTTATGTGGCTCTCAGCCTTTGTGTGAGAAAGATAAATATAAACCATACTTATAAACTGTAATTTGCTGACTGTTATACACACATTCACGCGAGTAGTGTTCCAGCGGATGACATAGGATATAAGCAAAGAGTGAGAAACGATAAGAATAAAGTCTAATTTTTGGCTTATATTAAAAATAACACACAAGTTGTTTTTTTCTTATACAAATGAATCGCTTCAATTTAACAAGCTTAGCTTTAAAATCTTAACTCCCATTCACTGCCATTATAAACCTGAAGGAGCCAGGACCAGGAAATCTTTTAAATTTGAAAAAAAAAAAAAAAATGAAAACTGAAAAAATGCATAAGATTGTACAATTTTCTGTACAAAATAAGCTCTTTTTTTCATAGAATTGTAACATTTCTCAGTTTCAAATTTAGCATTTCAAATTTCTCTTTTAAAATTTGATGCCTGCTACAGGTTTCAAAATAGTTGGGACAGGGGCATGTTTACCATGGTGTAGCATCTCCTCTTCTTTTCAAAAGAACTTGAAGATGTCTGGGCATCAAGTTTATGAGTTTCTGGAGTTTTGATGTTGGAATTTGGTCCCGTTCTTGTGTGAAATAGGTTTCCACTTGCTGAAGAGTTTGAGGTCATCTTTGAAGTATTTGTTTTATGATGCGTCAAATGTTCTCTAAGGGGAAAAATCTGGACTGCAAGCGGGCCAATTCTGCATCGGACTCTTCTACTACGAAGCCATGCTATGGTAAAAGCTGCATTATGTGGTTTTGCATTGTCCTGCTAAAATACATGAAGCCTTCACTCAAATAGATGTTGTCTGGAGGGGAGCATATGTTGCTCTAAAACCCTTATATACCTTTCAGCATTCATAGTGCCTCCCAAAACAGGCAAGCAGCCTATATGCACTTATACGGTATGGACTTTCAACAAGAATGCCAAATTTGGAGTCGTCTGACCATTGAACACTTTTTCACTTTGAAACAGTATGACTTATTAAATATGACTTCCTTTTTGCATGATAGAGCTTTAGTTGTCATCTGCAGAGGGCCCCACCGACAGTGGTTTCTGGAAGTATTTCTGGGCCCATTTAGTAATCTCTGAGTGATGCAGTGTCGTCTAAGGGCCAAAGACCACAGCCATCCAACAAAGCTCTTTAACCTTGTCTGCCTCTCTGAGAAATCCATTTTAAAGCTACTCATGTTACAGACCTGATGTCAATTAACTTAATAAGTTGCTAGATATTCTCCCAGCTGACAAACCAAGCGGTTTTCTTTCAGTTAGTATAGCAAATTCATTAGACCAACGTCAAAAACTAGTCAACTTTAAATGAGGAACGTTTCCTAAAACTCACGAATGTGCAGATCATAACTGAGATGACTGGATTTCAGCCACAACATTTTGCTGAACAAAAGCAAAAGTGACCGTACGTCCTCTTATAGTTGGAGTGCTTTCGAAAAACTTTTGGTTTTAGTAAATGTTCTTGGCCTTCAAAGTTTCCATTTTTATACACATGTTGCATCGCCAATGATCTCTTTCACTTAAAACTATCAATTCTCAGTAAAATGAATGACTACTGTTTGTTTTGACCCTTGAAATCATCATGATCACTGTGAGTGCTGCCACTCTAGACAGTCTTATTCCTTGTTATATGCATCTGATGTTTAAGGTGAGGGTAATATGAGCCAAAGTTTTCCACTTATTAGCCCGGATGACACATGGAGATCAAAGACAACTGGGTTGGGGGAGAGAAAGGGCAGGAAGGTACACAAGGGACACGCATCAACATGTGAAGTAAGATGATGTGCTGAACGCAAAGAGGAGTACAAAGAAAAAGCCTCATTCCTTCAGCACACTCACTTTTATCTCTGCGGCGTCACAGAGGGGAGGAAAAAGCAGGGAGAAACCTGGTATTTCATGTCAGCGCAGACTCCCTTAGAGCCCCTGACTCGTTTCTGCCTTTATTACTGCCGTTTACATAAATACAATCCCTCTAGACTTAAATTATGTCCCATTCAAAACTGTTTTGTCCTCTCTACTTGACTTTTGGGGAAAGGCAGCTGTGAAGGCATAAACCAAAACAATAAAACAACAGGAATTTAAGTGTGAATAAAGTTTATTTCCCTGTTTCTTCTGCTGTGTAAATTCTTACAAAGTTTTACTTTTTCGGAGCCCGACAAATTTATGAAGCTTACTGCTGAGAGTAAAAAGGGGCTTTCAATTCACAACAGATAGGCCAACATCTGTCTTCCATTTTTCACACGTCTCCCTGGCCACATTTCAGATTTGCAACATTTTTTGTGATCATCTGTCTTCCCCGTCTCGCCCCTCATAACGAGTTAAGCCCGGTGTCATAGCGTTTCATCGCAATTCATTCCTGTTTCTTGCATCACACAGCATTACATACTGGCGTTCGGTGGCATCCTGGCAATTCCTCTGATCCTAGCCGAGCCGTTGTGCATCAAAGAGAACAACTCTGCTAAAAGTCAGCTCATCTCCACAATCTTCTTCGTCTCGGGCATGTGTACTTTGCTACAGACTACTCTTGGTACCAGGTACTAGGATAAGCGTTTCTCAGTGTGTGATTTATATACTATGCCAAAAGAAAAAGTCCATAAATTTACAGTTAATTCATAGTTATTCTGCTGTTATGCTCTGTCAAGCAGCTTTGACAATCTAATTCCATACAGTTCTATAGTAGTAATGATGACTTGACTTGATTTGATTACTGCACAACCTAAAAAAAAAAAACACATTTCAGCTGGTTCCGCGAAAACTGAGAAGCTGAATTTCATTGTATGGATAAAAGAGTTATTGCACTGCGTTATACACAGACTGTTTCATAACAACTTCACAGAAATAAACAGAAAACATTGCAAACGTTGCTTTCACACAGAGCGCGAAACAATTTATTGCCTTCTGCTAATTTATGTTTGCACACTAGGTGGCGTTGATCAGCATTGCATTTTTTCTTTATTTCTTGTCACCTCCACAGCTCAATATAAAGCATTAAGGTTATTAATTTAATCAGATCCAAAATGCTTACGCGAATACTTCTAAAAATATTTAAGGATATCAATTATTTAGGCCCCATAAACAATCTATTCTTTCGATTCAAAATTCGTATCTCCAAATTGTGCTCTTCAATGTAAAAACTACACCGTTTTAGTATGTCAAAACAATCAAGCACGGCGCTAGCAATGGGTACGATTCCACAGAAAAACAGTATGCAAAGTAAATAAGCTTTAAGTGCCAAATGCATAAATAAAGACATTTGTCATCATTCAGGTCAAGTCAGTTCAGTTGCACTCAGTGTTACGAAACAATTTTTATCTAGCTACAAAAGAAGCTCTTAATAAGACAGGTCAAGCAGGGTTAAAACGACGCGAGAGTGAGTAAATAATGACAAAATATTAATAAAAATATTTTAAAATCATTCGGACTGTGGTGTTTTTCATCCAAAGCATTTGCTTTTAATGATTTTTTATGTGCTCAATAAATCAATGAAGGGAATATTACATTGTTTTCTCGGACTACTGCCAATGCTTTTATGATGATACATAAAATAGTTTTGACACTAAATTAACGTCCTTTTACGACTTCTCAGGTTGCCAATTCTCCAAGGAGGGACGTTCACCTTCATTACCCCGACTTTGGCTATCCTCGCCCTTCCCAAGTGGAGGTGCCCAAACACAAGTGCCATGCCTGACCTCAACGCCACAGACTCTGCAGCGCTCCTCGTGGATGGCGATGAGGTGTGGAAAGTCCGCATCCGTGAGGTAATGTAGGAAATCTAATTTCAAAGCAGATCAAAAATAATTGCAGCATTCGCTTCATGCTGGAGTTTCATGGTTGATCTGAGCTGGGAGTCATGCGTCAGAAGGGACTGTAAGTCACCAGAGACCGACAGATGATAATGATCCAATTTGTGCTTATTATAAAGTGAAATTGCTTGAAGCTTTGCGAGCAAGTTCAATCCTCAACAATACTCTCATTGAACTTCTGCCTTTATTCATTGGTGGATGCTTTTGCCATCAATTTATGCATACATTGCTGATTTATGTACAGAGTAAAGGGAAGAAATTGTGACATCAATCAGGTAATTCATATAATGTAATCATTCACAGATTTTCATGGCAAAAACGAATGATGTTTTATGATGAAAACAATAAATGATTAGTTTAAAACTGTGTAATTTAAACTCTGCCCTTCCCAAAATAATCCCTTTATTGTTTTGAAACAGAAAAGATGTTACCATTAAAAAACAAAAAAAACAATTAAAAATAAAACTGAACAATTTCCATACGTTTTTTCAGAACATTCTGACCTCTTCTGGTCTTTTGGTAGATCCAGGGGGCCATTCTGGTGGCCTCAGTGCTTCAGCTTGTTCTGGGGCTGTCGGGTCTCGTGGGCCTAGTGCTGAGGTTCATCGGGCCGCTGGCCATTGCTCCCACCATCAACCTCATCGGATTGTCGCTCTTCATCCAGGCCGGGCAGAAGTCAGGAGCTCACTGGGGAATTGCAGCTTTGTGAGATACTCTGAAACTTGAGAGCAGAGTCCATACACTAATTTGTATTTCTGGTTGCGTAGGGCAGACTATGCAATGCAAGGCCCCTTTAAAAACAAAACGTTCCTCAGGGTTAAGGGTTCATCTCTTTACTGTTTTCGTTTACGTGATAATACATAGCTCAGATACTTAGTTGAAAAGTGATGTTCATTACTCATGCTCAAGCATTCCCAAGAGAATACATTAATGATGGTAAGGTTTGAGGGTCTCGACCCTCGGACCCTCCCTGTCCAGGTGCCTCTGAGTAAACAAAGGTTTAAGGCACATATGTGTGTGTGTGTGTCAGAGACTCGTCAGGACACATGGTAAATGTCTCATTTTAAGCCCTGTAAATTACATTGAGGTTGTGGCCTTAGGCGTAGCTTGACGTTTGAGCTTGAGGGGGGCAAACCAAACCAGTCAATTGGGTCACTCAAACTGTTAAATACAATTAAATGGCATTTATGTGGCCTAAACGTACAAAGTCACAATCCATGTATCATTAAAAGCAGTTTTACTATGATTTGAAAAGCAGCGAGCGCGGGAAGTTGCCATGGCAACCAGAAACATTGCTTGCGAATTTCTTGTAAAGACGGTGCTGTTTATTTCTGCCATGCTAGCAATAAACACATCAAATATAGTGCACTATAAACATGTGTGTCAACAGAATTAGTGATTTAACCACTGCTTTTTATTTATGCTTTTCATGAAGTTCATTTTAACCTAATTATAAAAGCAGATGCTATCAATCAGAATTTTAAATTAAGTATCACATTAAAACCAATCCTTAACCATAATCCTATGCCTTATTCTAGTCCAGTCTTTAATCTGATCCCCACTAATCCTTAACCTCTGCTACGATATATATGTATATATATATATATATATATTTATCTATATTTTGTTGCTGAAATTAATCTGAAAAATGCAATCAAATTATATGATTTTAAACCATGCCTTGTTGCCTACACTTGTTTTGATTTATAAAATTTCCTGCAAATGAAAATGGTTTCAGGTTGACCTTGCACCAGGGCCAAGAATGAATTAATCGAAATTAATGGCATATAAATATTTGACCTGAAAACAGTGAGAAGTACGTTTTTCTATATGGATTTTTAGTATACTATTGAATAATGACTGAATACATAAGCTTAAGCAACAAAATATTGTTTATTTTTGTTCAACCAAGTCCAACAGACCAA